>JAGFNQ010000271.1:71325-105380 GCA_024364735.1 Boesenbergia rotunda | reverse complement strand
TAAAATAATTTCCTAAATTATTTTAACTTCGTATCTAGCATGCAATCTTATGGTGTGTTGACATAATCATAAAATAAAATTTGCGGAAAGTAAACAAATTTACTAAGTACCTCTCGTAACTCGAAGTAAGGGACGAGATCCAACCGTAGCGTCCCTTGGAAGCTCCGCCTCTATTCGCGTCCACGCCGAGTTCTCTTCGGGATGACTTCACAAAGTCACGAGTTTTGTGCCACGAGAACTACTAGATTCTCGGAAGGCACAACTAGAAGGAAAAGAGAAAAATTAGGAAAAACTAACCAACGAAGTAACGGAATCGAATTCCGAGAAGAGAGGAGTCGCTATCCGCTTCTTCTTCTTCGTGTTCGGGTTCTCCTTCTCCTTGAAAGCTCACGCCAACTCCCTTGGATGATGGTTGTGTGCGCCGGCCCTAATCCACAAGGATGGGGCGCCGGCCCTAATGTGAAGGAGAAGAAGATGAGGAGAGAAGAGAATAAAAGAGAGAGAGGGAGAGCTCTAATTAATCTCTTGATTAATTGATTGATCTAAAGGGCTAGCCTTTGGTTCCTTTATATAGTAGCAACTCTTGCTAAGTCTCTCTCTAAACGGAATTAGTTATAAGAAATTTATCCTATAAATTTTCTTAACTAATTATTCCGTTTAAACCAAGTCTTTATTATAAACTAATTTATAATAAAACTTATTCTTTTCTCTCTTTAAATTATGGAATAAATTTTTATAAGAAATTTATAAACTTTCTTATTATGATAAAATCAATTCATAATTGATTTTATAAAATTAAAATAAACCAATTCATGGATTATTTTAACTTCCATAAAAGAATAAATTTCTACAAATTTATTTATATAAATTTTCTTTATACAAATTTATTTATCCATAATTTATAAAATAAACCGACTAGATTTATTTTATTAATTAAACCAATTAATTGGTTTATCTCCTTTAATGGCCGGCCACCCAAAGAGGGTTAACACCCTCTTTGGCCGGCCCAAACCACCCGAACCGCGCGAATTAAACTCATTTAATTCGCCCAAAAGCCTTCAAAAGACTAGCCATTTTTAGCTTCCATTGCGCCTCTGACAACTCAGATTCGACTTATTTCTCTTGATCGGAAAATCCAATTTTCAACTCGTTTTAAATCCCTCGGATTACTCGTATTGCATGTGACTAAATAGGCTTTCGATTTATGTTGGCCGTCTATAATTAACCCATTAATTATAGAACGATCATGAGTGGCACCTAGTAGTACATCATGATCCCCAATTAATCGAAAGATCAACGGTTTGACCCCAGAAGAAATTATTCTGAAACCCTTCAGCAGCTCTAATGAATCGTGCCTCATTCCCTTCACCACCTTATACCCACTTGGTTCAGGACACGGTCAATGGTGTCAGTCCCCACTAGGCTGACTACGTCACACCTAGCCCAAGTAGTGTCTTCCTCGTCCTTTGGATTTCTAATTACTCTCATGTATTTAAGAGACTCGCACTCTTAACATGATATGCTCTGGCCAGAGGCTTTGAGTAACAATCCGACGATAGGCCTGGGTATACATCTCCTCGCAAGGAGTGGTGAATCCTTTGTAGGCTGTTCAAACATCTTCGGGCACTTCGGCTTATACCCGATCATCCTGGGTCCACACCTCCTTGGAGATGCTTGCTTAAGATGTCAAAGTATAAGTCTCCATGACCAAGATGACTTGAACACCGCAAGTCAAAGGAACATCGCACTTAAGCTGCAGTAAGATCTTCATTGACATATCTACATGTAGATTCCCATATGAAGTCTTACAGCTAGTCACTCCAATG
Source organism: Boesenbergia rotunda (assembly GCA_024364735.1). Classification (NCBI taxonomy): domain Eukaryota; kingdom Viridiplantae; phylum Streptophyta; class Magnoliopsida; order Zingiberales; family Zingiberaceae; genus Boesenbergia; species Boesenbergia rotunda. Next base: position 103,554 of record JAGFNQ010000271.1, on the reverse strand, counting down.
AACTAGTTCCCTTAACTAGCATCCATGTTTATCTCCGGACATCCCAATATCACCAGCCAGTGAGAATCAGTTGATTAGAGAATAACCCATGCTAGTCTCAACAGAATTGATAGTGTCCGTTTTTATCAATTCATCGACTAGGGATAATTTCAATACTTCACAATTGCACATTAGAGATAATCACTAGTTGTGATCCCATCACAAATTCTCTTATGCTGTGAGTTGTATTGCGGACATTCAGTAGATGAGTTCAAGATCCCAATCAAATACACAAAACATGTATACTCAAATAGTGAATTATCATTTATTAAAATAAATGTTTACATCATAAGGCGATTGCCTTAGGACACTTCTCTCATATCACTAACAAGATGCCCACAAGGTGGTCCTAGGGAACGCGTTTAGGGCATACCTTATAAGATCACGGTTTTGAACTTGGTGACCTATTGCGTGAAGACCGTTCATCAATTCCTGGATTCTGGCATGGAGCTGGGCTGCTGTCTCGTTATCTGCCATTTTGATGGTGAAGAGCTTGTTCAGTAGCAGGTCCCGTTTGCTGATCCTCGTATCTGAAGTTCCTTCGTGGAGCTCGATCAGTTTAGCCCATAGCTCCTTTGCACTGTTGAATGGGCCTACGCGGTTTAACTCCTCTTTTGTCAGTCCGCATTGAAGAGTCTGAGTTGCTTTGGCGTCAGCTTCAATTTTGCGTTTGAGGGCAGTGTCCCACTCTGAGTAGTTCTGCGGTACGCCTTCAGCATTTGTGGGAATCATCAGTCCAGACTGGATGATTATCCACATATCCACCTGAGTTTTTAGGTGGACCTCCATTCGACTTTTCCAGTAAGGAAAGTCTTCTCCACTGAAAAGTGGAGGTCTGGCGGTGCTAAAGCCTTCTTGGATGGCCATTTGTTCTGAAATTGTAAACAACAAAAAAAACAAGAATATTCCAAGACTTGGTCTTGGATTAGTAGTGCGGGAAGAAAAGAAAATAAAAACAATTTCAAGGGGTGTTGCACCAACCTTGAAAGAAAAATTCGAACGAAAATTTAAAAAAAAAATGAGAGAGAAAAACGAAAGAAATCCGAAAAATTTTCAAACTGGTGGTTGTACCAAGTTTGAATTCCCCGCTCTGATACCACTTGTTGGATCGAGAGATGCGAGAGAGGGGGGGTGAATGTCGCAAATCGTTCGGATTTAAAAAGAGTAAGTGCGCAGCGGAAATAAGACACAAAAACAATGCTAACACGGTCGTTTTACTTGGTTCGGAGCCTGTGTCGACTCCTACTCCAAGGCCCACGGTCGTTGACCGTTTTCTGCGGGCAATTCTATAAGTTCGTAAACCAGTTTACAATTATTGAATACAGAATAAGTGCAGTAAACATTATATAATAAGAATTATGCTCTTCTTTAACCGACGTCCGGAGTAGATCGAAGATTTCGGGGCAGCGGGACGTCGTCGGCTCGAGTTGGGCAGTATCTGGAGTAAAGCACGAGAGCAGAAGAGCGTGGAAGTGTCCGAAGAATTGATGCTTTGAAGAAGGAGGTCGAGGGCCCTTTATATAGGGCCTAGGGGCGCCCTGGTCGACGGGGGCGCCCCCCACGTGGCAGCCGATCCGGCTGTAGCTCAGTCGCCGTCTGATCCCATTATCCTCGGGATCCGGTTTGACCGGGGCGCCCGGAGGACTCGGGGCGCCCGGCTTGACTGGTCAAAGGCCTCATCTCTTCGGCTTCGCAGGGATGCGCTTCGACAGCTGGCAGTGGGGGTGCCCGCGACACGCGGGGCGCCCGCAACAAGCGGGGCGAAAACGCGTCGAGGTTGTTACATACTTGGGTTGACCTTGGGGGCGCCCTGGTCGTCCGGGGTGCCCTGCTCAGCTTCTGCCTCACTCCTTCGAGGCTCTCTGAGCTGCAGATACTCAGTCCTTCGATCCTGCATCCAGGGTTAGTCCAAATAACAATTATATTATTATTTTATACAGCCTTAGCTGTCTTGGTTCTGACTTTGGTCTCCAAAATGGAGCCCTAGGTCGAACCGACGCCTAATGTTCCCTCAAGGGGAACGCGTCCTCACCTACTCCTCTCGGGAGAGTTTTACCTGGTGCCAACCGGATCCTCCAGTTGGACTTTTGCCCGGCAGTCCTTCGCCAGGTCTTGAGGTACCAAGCTGCCTTTCGCTTGGTGCCTAGCAGCCCTTCGCTAGGTCTTTACTTCTGGCAGCCCTTCGCCAGTGCCTAGCATTCCTTTGCTAGGGCTTTGTCCATTCTGGCAGTCCTTCGCCAGTGCCTAGCATTCCTTCGCTAGGACTTTGTCCATTCTGGCAGTCCTTCGCCAGTGCCTAGCATTCCTTCGCTAGGACTTTGTCTAGTCTGGCAGTCCTTCGCCAGTGCCTAGCATTCCTTCGCTAGGGCTTTTCCTGTAGACTCAAGAAACTTGTTAGACACCAATTAACCCTTAACTTTTGAACCCTTTTGTCAATATCAAAACACAAGTTTGACTTGGGTGCAATCTGCCCCAACTTGAGGCCTTGGAGTAGGAGTCGACCTAGGCTCCGAACCATGTAAAAACGACTGCGTCTCTACGTTATTCTTCTTTTTACTTCCGCTGTGCACTTGCTCTTAATTTTCCCAAAAACGAATACCGATATTCACCCCCCCTCTATCGGTTCTATCGATCCAACATGTAGAAGTAGGAGGAGAGAGTGTTGATGATGCCCACAATAATGAGTGTCACGAATGAGCCTCAAATTTAGAATTTATAAGTTGAAAGCCCTTAATCTCACAAGGCTTAATGTAATATAGGGGCCTCAAGTCGTATTTTTCGAAGGACTAGTTTAGAGTGTTTAGTTCGAGCTTGAAATTTTGTTGTCTATGTTGTTTTGGGTTTTCAAATAAGGTGGGGGTTTTTGCGAATAAGAGTGAACTAACAATTTGAAACAGAATTGACTTAGCTAAATCAGTAATTAACCAGGGAATTGCAACAACTAAACTTAATCTATTTGAAACTAAGCAATTCAATATAAAACTGTGAGATTGAAAATTCAAGAGCTAACTTTAAATGTAGAAAAGCGTAAGAGCTATAGTTAAATTGCAGAAATATGAAGTTTGAAACAAAAATTACTGAAGGAACAGGGTTGTGTTGAAAATTGATAACAGAACAGGATTGAACGAAACTGAGAACTACATGATTGGTCGACAGACCGATCAGATGCAAGCTTGATCTGTCGAACAGACCAATCAGGTGATGTCTTGATCGGTCAATCAGACCGATTAGATGCTGAAATGCGACTGATTCAACTAATACAAACTGGAATGCTAAGGAACTAAGTTCAGAAATAAAATCTACAAACAATTGACACCAGATTATAATCTTCACCCAAGATTTGCTTCTTGCCGTCACACAAGAATCGAGCTCAGAACCCCCTAGCTCGAGAATCGGCAAGATCAAACTCCCGCAATCAGTTTAGCTACAGATTGGTGCACTGCTGAAGAATTCCACCCGTTCCTTCCTCCTTGATTAGCTGGATGGGATCTCGGCTCAGAAACCCTCAGTGCTCGTCAGGAACCCCTTCGAACACTCTGATGGTTCCGATCGATGAAGACAGCAATCAAGCAGAAATTGATTCAGGCGAAGCAGAGCTCGGCGAAACCCTCACCGGAGCTGGCAGCGACAAGATTGGTAGCAAACTTCACGGAGAATTGATCTTGATGACACAAAATCTTGAACAAAGCTTAGATCTGATGTGGCCGCGTGCGATCGGAGACGAAGAACAGAGAAGAACTAGAAAACAGAAGCAGAATTCACGACAGAGCTCAGATCTGAGGAGGAGTTCTGTTTTAACAGTTAGAAATGAACGACTATGATCATCCTTGCTGCATCCAATGGTCAAATCTATTTGGATTGAGTCCAAACCTTCCAGATCTCCATCAATGGTTAGGATCTGCTTCTCCTCAGCTAGGATCGATCAGATCTGTAATGGATGGCTCAGATCTCTCTACCTCTTGAATGGACGGTTTAGACTTCTCTTAAACTTGATCAAACGGTCAAATGGCTTCTAATTGGAACCAAAGCTTCAGATCTTGATCTACGGACTTGATTAACTCCATCTTGAGCTCGTATTGATCAGAAGCTGACAGATGGCTCAGATCTCACCGTTTCTTGATTGGACGCCCCACATTCTTCCAATGCTTGATCGTCTTTATCCGAATCTAGTTCTGACTTAAACTCTATCCAATCTGATCTAGGTCGTTGATCATTCAAAGCCTACATAATTAGATTCAAATTTAATATCATAACATCTCAAATATACAAAGATTTGCATCCAAAACCAAAAATAGAATTAACTCATGGAACCTAGTGTAAATACAAGATTAAGCATATAAAAGTGATCAAAACATGGATTTGAGAGCCTAATTTGAATAACAAAATGGTAATTATCAACTCTCCCATACTTGCTCTTGGGCATCTCGCACAACTAAACTAATAATGTGCCCCCTAGATCATTCTCAATCATGGTTAGAAGCAATTGAAAGGAAATCACCTAGGGTTGTCAATTCTCAAAAATCTAAACTCAATGAACTAGAATCTTGTCTTTAGTCAACAACTTAGTATACTTCATCCTTCATGACTAATTGAGATGAATTAAACTCACAAATCCTCTTAAGGAAATTTAAAGTGGCTCTCTTCCTAAGTTTTAAGTTTTGATGAAAGTGGAGCTCACTCAAACACAATCATGGTTCTTGCACTACCATAAGCTTGCTTATGCTCTACTCTCCACCATCATTCTTGACTAGGATCCACACCTACAAAAGCTTATTCAAACAAGTTTAGGAAATATGGAATGATAAAATGAAATAGAAGTTTAGCAAATGTAAAAGTTATGAAAGTAGAAGACTTGGATACTTGAGAGTGTTACTAATGTACTTTGCCCATTTCTTCGTGTATTATTCTGCATAAAAATCCGTATTGAAGTTGATCTGGGAGATTCAATGTGCCAAAGTTGTATTTCTGTGCCAACCCTCTGCTGATCTGTCTGAGTGGCCAATCAGTCACTGCTCTGATCGTTCTGGGCTGTGTTTGATCGTTCTGGACTGCTGCTAATCGGTCTGAGTGTCCAATCAGACACCTCCCTGATCGGTCTAGAGACCAATCAGGCTCTAAATAGAAACTAAAAACTGCAGAATTCTGAAACTGACTGCCTGATTTTTTTTTTCTCTTCTCAATTAGTAGCTAACTCTTCCAATTCAGCTATCATCCTTGATCACTTCTTCCAATTCAGAAATCATCCAGCACTTGACTTCCACTTAATGCTTTCTTTCTTTCTTTTTTTTCCTTTTCTTTTCTATTTTTGACTGTTCTGTTTTTGTATCTTCTTTTCTCTCTCTTTTTTTTTAATGCAGAATCTTCGTTGTTCTTATTATTTCTGCAGCCAATGTTTCTACTCAATTCCCAGCTGAATTGTTTAGCTGTAAAGTTCAGATCTACCACGATTCCTTGACTTTACCTCCACTGAACTCCTAACCAAATTGTTTCTTTCCAAAAATTTTCCTTTAAATGAAGCTTACACTGATTTACTTGACAGTGAGTCAGATTAGCCCCAGCTCATTCCTATAAACTTCTACTCCTGTGTTTGATTCCCATATCAACTTGAAGTAGTTGGCTACGATAACAAATCTTCAAACAATTCTTGCAACTCACTCTTGATACAAAACTTCTTCAATTGGTACCTTGGTACATCAAATCATTTCATCTACTGCATTTTTGTTCATTTCATTTTTTTTTCATTGCATTCTTGATACTTTCTCCATTCCTTTAAATCCATGAAAATAGATTGCCAACTATCTTTCAATTAGCAATAAACTTCCAAGATGCATCATTTCTTACCAAAACACTTCAAAACACTAGTCACCATCCCCACACTTAGCTTTTTGTTCGTCTCGGGCAAAGTAACATCAAGAAACAATCCAAAGGAACCAAGTCCATGGAGAATATGGTTATGAACAAAAAAATAGGGAAAGGAAAATAGAACATAGAATAGATCAACAAGCAATATTGCAAAAATTGATATGAAAAAGGAAACAAGGTATTCACCTCTATAAATGTGGTCCAATCATAGAAATATAGTTTTGAAAGAACCTAAGCAAGTTCTAGAGTACAATCACATGTGTGTATCTCAAAAATTAGGCCAAATCCTCACTAGGTAAAAGGAATTCATCTCAAATCATCAATCTAGAGTCCATAGCTAAGCAAGTATCCAAGAATTTTTATCCATTGGCTCAAATCCTAAGTTTTAACAACGAAATTTAATTCACTTTCGATGGACTCTAAAATGATATAAAGAAAATCTAGAAGAGTACATTTATTCCAAATCATGCAAGAAACAAGGTGCTAACAAGGCTAAAATGGTATCTACAATGACTCTTTATTCCCTCTACACTACCTAAGTATTTATTAACAAAAACTCACTTTAAAAGAAAGATTTATTTTTAGAAAACATAAAAATGATATATACAATGAAATAGAAATGCAAGAAAGATAAAACTCCCCTTTAGGTTGGGTAGATAGCATCCTTGAAGTCCAATCCATCCACATCTAGCTCCTTCACTTCTTCAATGTATTTCTTGAGCCGGTGGCTATTAACTCTCCAAATAATTAGCCTCATCCTTAATCTCAACAACACCATAAGGAAAAACATTAGTAACAAGAAATGGACCTTCCCATCTAGACCTCAACTTACCTTTAATCAATTTGAGCCTTGATTTGTACAAAAGAGCTTTGTCGCCAATTTGAAACTCCTTCTTTACTATATGTTTATCATGAAAGTTCTTAGTCCTCTCCTTGTAAATCCTTGAGTTTTCATATGCTTCTAGTCTTATCTCCTCAAGTTCTTGAAGTTGTAGCTTCCTTTCTTCCCCCACTTTAGTAGCATCAAAGTTGCAAGCTTTCACCGCCCAATAAGCTCTATGCTCTATCTCCACGGGTAGATGACAAGCTTTTCCATAAACTTGCCGATAGGGAGGCATTCCAATGGGTGTCTTATATGCCGTCCGATAGGCCCACAATACATCATCAAGTCTCTTGCTCCAATCTTTTCTACTAGATCCAACGGTCTTCTCCAAAATTGCCTTAATCTCTCTATTTGATATTTCGGCTTGTCCATTAGTTTGGGGCTGGTAGGAAGTAGACACTTTATACATAACCCCATACTTGTTAAGCAAAGCTTCATGTGCTTGTTGCAAAAATGTGAACCTTGATCACATATGATAGCCCTTGGAATTCCAAACCTACAAAAAATGTGTGACCTAACAAAACTAACAACAACACAAGAATTGTCAGTCCTGGAGGGAATGACCTCCACCCATTTAGAAATATAATCAACAGCAAGTAAAATATACAAATATCCACAAGATGCAGGAAAAGGTCCCATAAAGTCTATCCCACAAACATCAAATATTTCACAAAAAGCATATTTTGTTGGGGCATTTCATTCCTAGCTCCTATGTTTCCTGTTCTCTGATATCTATCACAATTTTTATAAAATAGATAAGCATCATGAAATAATGTAGGCCAATATAATCCACACTCTAAAACTTTCCTAGCAGTTCTTTGTGGTCCAAAATGTCCCCCATAGGCTAATGAATGCAAAATGTAAGAACTGAATAAAACTCATGATCAGGTATGCATCTTCTAATTATTTGATCACTACAAAATTTTCACAAGTAAGGATCATCCCATACATAGAATTTAGCATCACTTTTGAATTTATCTTTCTGAGCCTTAGTGAATTGTGTAGAAAAAACATGAGCTACTAAATAGTTAACTAGATCAGCATACCAGGGCGACTCACCATGTAGCACTAGAAGGTGCTCATCTCTGAAATCATCATCAATGGTGGTAGGGTGTCCATCTCCCTCTATTCTGCTCAAATGATTGCCACCAAGTTCTTCTTGCCACTCCTATCTCGAATCTCCAAGTCAAACTCTTGAAGTAGAAGCATCCATCTAATCAATCTGGGCTTTACATCTGGCTTCTTCAGAAGATACTTCAAGGCTGCATGATGAGAAAATACAATAACATGAGAACATAGTAAATATGATCTAAATCTATCCAAATCAAAAACAATAGAAAGGAGCTCTTTTTCTATGGTGGTGTAGTTAGCCTGAGTAGCATCTAAGGTCTTGGAAGCATAGCAAATGACATGTGGCGCTCCATCCACCCTCTGTGCAAGTACAACTCCTATAGCAAAATTAGAAGCATCACACATTAGTTCAAAAGGTAAAGTCCAATCAGGAGGTCTAATAATAGGAGCTGAAGTAAGAGCCTCCCTTAATCTCTGAAAAGCTTCTTTGCATTTTTCATCAAAACAAAAATCTACATCCTTCTGCAAAAGTCTAGTCAACGAGCGAGCAATCTCACTAAAGTCTCTAATAAATCTCCTGTAGAATCCTGCATGGCCAAGAAAAGCTCGAACATTCCGTACACCTACGGGGTAAGATAAAGAAGATATAACACTAACTTTAGCAGGATCTACTTCAATGTCTTTCCTAGAGACTATATGACCTAAGACAATCCTATGCTCTACCATAAAATGACATTTTTCAAAATTAAGAAGAAGATTATTTTCAATTCATCTATGTAAAACCCTAGACAAATTATCCAAACAAGTATCAAATGATGTGCCAAATACAGAAAAATCATCCAGGAAAATTTCCATGCAGTGTTCTAATAACTCACAAAAAATACTCACCATACACCTCTGGAAAGTCCCTGGGGCATTACAAAGACCGAATGACATGCGTCTATAAGCAAATGTACCGAAAGGGTTGGGACCGGGTGCATGTTGACATGGATACGGGTTCGTAATTTTAAAGTTTAATTACGTGCAGCGGAAGGTTTAGCATAAATAATTTCTTAAATTATTTTAACCACGTATCTAACATGCAACCTTAAGTTATGGAGACATGATCATAAATTAAAATTTTGCAAAAAAGTAAACTAATTAACTTAGTACCTCGCGTAACTCGAAGAAAGGGACGAGATCCAACCGTAGCGTCCCTTGGAAGCTCCGCCTCTATTCGCGTCCACGCCGAGTTCTCTTCGGGATGACTTCGCAAAGCCACGAGTTTCATGCCGACAAGAACTACTAGATTCTCCAAAGGCACGACAAGAATATAAAGAGAGGGAGATGGAAGACTAACCACCAAGTAACGGAATCAAGATCCGAGAAAGGAAGGTGTTGCGACCCGCTTCATCTTCTTCTTTGGCACCTTCTTGGTGGAGGAGACTCACGACAACCCTAGGAGGTGCGCCGGCCCTAGAGGATGAAGAGGGCGCCAGCCCTAGAGGAGGGAGAGGGAGAGAAGGAGAGAGAGAGAGAGCTTGCTTCTTTTTCTCTTGATTGGAATTCAAGCCTTGCCTTGGTTCCTTTATATAGTAGCCTCTCCATTGCCAAGTCTCCCCTTTAACAGAATAAATTTTCATAAGAAATTTATCTTATAACTTTTCCTATGAATTATTCCGTTATGCCTTGTTTTATTATAACTAAATTTATAATAAAACAAACACATCTCCCCTTTTATTATGGAATAAATTTTCATAAGAAATTTATTATATAAATTTTTCTTATCATGGAAAAATCAATTCATAATTGATTTTATAAAATAAAATAAACCAATCCAAGGTTTATTTTAATTTCCATGAAAATAAATCTCTTTATATAAATTTCTTTATATAAATTTCTTTATATAAATTTATTTATATAAATTTCTTTATATAAATGTATTTATCCATAATTTTATAAAACAAATCGTGCTTGATTTATTTTATAATTCAAACCAAATAAATTGGTTTCCCTCCTTGTTGTGGCCGGCCAAACCAAAGAGGGTGGGGACCCTCTTTGGCTGGCCAAATCCAAGCCGTCTCCTCGCGAATTAAACTCATTTAATTCATCCAATAAGCCTTCAAACAACTTAGCCATTTTAAGCTTCCGATGCGCCTCTGATTAATTCAGATTCGACTTATTTCTCTTGATCGGAAAATCTAATTTTCAACTCGTTTTAAATCCCTCGGATTACTCGTAGTGCGTGTGACTAAATAGGCTTTCGATTTATGTTGGCTGTCTATAATCAACCAATTATAGAACGATCATGAGTGGCACCTAGTAGTACATCATGACCCCCAATTAATCGAAAGATCAACGGTTGACCTCAGAAATAATTCTGAAACCCTTCAACAGCTATAATGAGTCGTGCCTAATTCCCTTCACCATCTTATACCTAGTTGGTTCAGGACATGGTCTTTATGTGTCAGTCCCCACTAGGCTGACTACGTCACACCTAGCCCAAGTAATGTCTTTCTCGTCCAACGGATTCTAATTACTCTCATGTTTCCTAGATATTCATACTCAGAACATGTTATGCTCTGGCCAGAGGCTTCGAGTAACAATCCGACGATAGGCCTTTGGTATACATCTCCTCGCAAGAAGTGGTGAATCCTTTGTAGGCTATTCAAACATCTTCGGGCACTTCGGCTTATACCCAATCATCCTGGGTCCACACCTCCTTAGAGATGCTTGCTTAAGATGTCAAAGTATAAGTCTCCGTAACCAAGATGACTTGAACACCGCAAGTCAAAGGAACATCACACTTAAGCTGTACTAAGAACTTCATTGACTTATCTACATGTAGATTCCCATATAAAGTTTTACAGTCAGTCACTCCAATGAACTAGTTCCCTTAACTAGCATCCATGTTTATCTCCGGACATCCCAATGTCACCAGCCAGTGAGAATCAGCTGATTAGAGAATAACCCATGCTAGTCTCAACAGAATTGATAGTGTCCGTATTTATCAATTCATCGACTACGGACAATTTCAATACTTCACAATTGCACATGTAGAGATAATCACTAGTTGTGAATTCATCACAAATTCTCTCATGCTGTGAATTGTATTGCGGACATTCAGTAAATGAGTTCAAGATCTCAATCAAATACATGAACATGTATACTCAAATAGTGAATATTCATTTATTAAAGTAAATGATTACAATCATAAGGCGATTGCCTTATGACACTTCTCTCATATTACTAACAGAAAGGACAAGTGAAAGTGGTCATCTCCTGATCCTCCGGGTCTATACAAATCTGAAAATAACCTTAGTATCCATCTAGGAAGCAATAGTGAGACTTCCCTACCAACCTCTCTAGCATCTGATCAATAAAAGGCAAGGGATAGTGGTCATTCCTCGTGACTTGGTTCAGCTTCCTGTAGCCAATACAAACTCTCCATGAATTCTTCACTCTGGTGGGTACTAACTCATTGCTCTCATTCTCCACCATTGTCACTCCTGATTTCATAGGCACCACATGAATAGGGCTAACCCACTTACTGTCAGAAATATGGTATATAATATATGCTTGTAAGAGTCTAGTTACCTCTTTCTTTACAACATCTAAAATCAGTGGATTTAGCCTTCACTGTGGCTGCCTGACTGGCTTGACATTCTCCTCTAAAAATATCCTGTGCATGCAAATAGCTGGGCTAATACTAGGTATATCAGCTAGTGTCCACCCAATGGCTCTCTTGTGCAGCCTCAAACTTGCAATAATTTATCCTCATGCTCTAAATCCAAGTTCTGGGCAATGATGACAGGTAAACTCTACTCCTCTCCCAAATAAGCATACTTCAAATGATCTGGCAATGACTTTAACTCAATCTGTGACTGCTCAGTAGGTATGGGTGATCCCTGGGGCTCAGTACAATCCCCTACACTCTCACACCTATCCTCTGAATCTCCTGAAATGTCAATCAATATAGGTGATCCCTGGGGCTTAGTGCAATCCCCTACACCTATAGAATCATCTCTAACTGAAAGTGAATCTGATACAATTTCAAATCAGCCTCCTCTATAGCAAATTCCACCTCAGCCTCCTCTGAGCTAAAATATCCTCTAGGAATACCAAATGAGCTCTATCAGCAAATAAATCTGCTCCAACCAACTTATCTAGAATATCCATGCTCATAATAGAATGATCCTCTCTGGGATGCTTCATAGCGTCAAAAATACTGAATTGGACCACTGTGTCTTCTATTTCCATAGAAAGTGTGTCTGCATATACATCAATCTTTGTCCTTGCAGTCTTCAAGAATGGCCTCCCAAGAATATGTGGAGATCTATTTGCTAAATAATCCCCCTCCATGTCGAAGATATAGAAATCTGCAGGAAAAATTAGCTCCTTCACCTTCACTAATACATCTTCAATGATTCCAGCTGGGTGAGTCTGACTCCTGTCTGCTAACTGAATAACCACTCCTGTAGGCTACAAAGGTCCAATACCAAGCATCTAAAAAACTGATCTAGGCATCATATTAATAGAGGCTCCCAAGTCCAACATAGCATCATGAAAAAGAGTCCTCCCAATCTCACAAGCACATTAAATACCCCTGGATCTTCACATTTCTGAGGTATAGAATGGATAAGGGCTGAAACATTCTTACCCAAACTGACCAATTCATTTTCCTTTAGCTTCTTCTTGTGCACACACAAATCCTTGAGAAATTTAGTATACTTGGGAATTTGCTTGATCATGGTCAACAAAGGCATATTAATCTCCACCTTACTAAAAAGTTTTACAAGCTCATTATACTCCTTGGTCTTCTCCTACTCTACGTGCTTTTTGGCTTGAGTCTTACGCTGTGGAAAAGGCAAAGGGACTCTTGATTCCTCCACTTGAGCTGAAATTTTTAGAAATGGATCTTGAGTAGGAATTTCAAGTGGAGTAGCTGCTGTAGGTTCACCTTTCTTATTGATTTCTCCTTCATTTTTCACCAAAATCATAGGATCAATTGAAGGAGTTAGGCTTGAACTAGGATCACTTCCAACTGATTTAGAATCGGTTTTGGGCCTGAAATGAGTTGGAAAACTAGCTGCTGGAATTTCTTCAGAAAAATCAGCCCTTGGAGTATTTAAACTTGAAGCAACCTTCCCACTCCTCAATGTGATGGCACTAACATTTCCCTTTGGATTAGGAGTAGCTTGAGAAGGTAATTGACTTGATCCTTGGGCTTGCATTTGATTCATCCCACTAGCTAGTTGACCAATGTGTCTCTCAATGTTTTGAAGGGTAGAATCATTTTTTTGTTGACCTTGTTGTTGTTGTGGGATTTGTTGTTGTTGTAGAATTTGTTACATTATCTCCTCTAGCTTTTGTTGTTGAGCATTAAAACCACTAGAACCTCCATAACCTCCTTGATTAGTATGAGATTTTTGTTGGCCTTGAAATGAAGGATTATGCTGCTGTGAATTTTGAAATGGAGGTTGTTGGGGTTGATTAAATGGTTGAAATTGCTATTGAAATTGCTGAAAATTGTTGCTTTGAAATTGCTAATTTTGGGGCTGAAATTGTTGGTTGAAAGGCTGAAAATTTTGATTAAATGGTTGAAAACCTTGCTGTTTTTGATGAAATCCTTGCTGAAAATTTGGACTTGTGGCTGAAAAGACTGAGTTGATTGCTGAAATTGTGATTTTGCTGAAAATTCGAATAGGGCTGCTGGAAGATTGAGAATGCTGCTGAAAACCTTGGTTTGACTGCTGTAAATTATGGAAAGAAGGCTGATTTTATTGTAGGGGCTGTTGTGAAACATTTTGTTGATAGAAAGAATTTCCATACTTCAAGTTAGGGTGATCCCTCCAACCCGGATTGTAGGTAGATGAATAAGGGTCATTCCTTGATTGAAATTATCCTCTAGTCAAAGCGGCTAATGATTCATCTTGTTGTAAGTTTGGGCACAAATCCGAATTGTGTTCTTGACTTGAACAAATGCTACACAACCTCATCACTTGATTTGTAGGTGGAGCTACTGAAAAGTTTTGATTTTGGCTCAAATTATTCAAAGCCATCTACTTCACTAAAGAAGTAAGCTCCACCAAAGAATTCTTGATATCCTTTTGTTCATTAGAAACCATTTGGACTTCATTCACCCCTCTAGTGGAAAGAGGTCTACTTCCAAATTGTTGTGAATTTTCTGTCATATTTGAAATTAATTCTCTAGCTTGATCTGGTGTCTTGTTCACTAAAGCTCCTCCAGCTGCAGCATCATTCATAATTCTATCCATTTGGAGCAGACCTTCATAGAAATACTGAATAAGAAGCTGCTCACTGATTTGATGTTGTGGACAACTTGAGCACAGCTTGTTAAATCTCTCCCAATAATCATATAGGGTCTCTCCTACCACTTACTGAATACCACAGATGCTTTTTCTGATGATAGCTGTTCGTGAAGCTGGAAAGTAATTCTCTAAAAATGCCTTCTTCATGGCAATCCAACTTGAAACATGTCCAGTAGGCAAATAATAAAACCAGTCTTTAGCTGCTCCAGTCAAAGAAAATGGAAATGCCCTTAACTTGATATCCTCTTCAGAAATCCTTTGAGGCTTCATGGTGGAGCATACCACATGTAACTCATGCAAATGTCTATTTAGATCTTCTCTAGATTGTCCTTGAAATTTGGGTAGTAAATGGATAAGGCCTGATCTCAGCTCAAAATCACCAGTTAACTCTGGATAGGCAACGCAAAAATACTGAAAAGCATCATCAGGTGTTGCAAGCTCCTTCATAGTTTTCTGATGTTCTGCCATAGAACTGCTTGAATGAGTAGAAAATTATCAATAGCTTCTGAAACTCTGCCTTGGTTTCTCCTTGCTCTGAAAGTCCTCTCAACTTCATGATCAAATTCCTCAAGATCACCACTTGCAGTCTTGGTCATAAACCAAACAAAAATGACAGCAAATGTATATAGAAAGATAAAGCAGATGAAATAAACTCAAATAAAATGAAAATAAGCACAAGCTAAAATCAAACAAACTCAACTAGTGTAGTTCCCTGACAACAGCGCCAAAAATTTGATGATGCCCACAATCACAAGTGTCACGAATGAGCCTCAAATTTAGAATTTATAAGTTGAAAACCCTTAATCTCACAATGCTAAATGTAGTATAGGGGCCTCATGTCGTATTTTTCGAAGGACTAGTTTAGAGTGTTTAGTTCGAGCTTGAAATTTTGTCGTCTATGTTGTTTTGGGTTTTCAAATAAGATAGGGGTTTTTGCGAATAAGAGTGAACTATCAATTTGAAACAGAATTGACTTAGCTAAATCAGTAATTAACCAGGGAATTGCAACAACTAAACTTAATCTATTTGAAACTAAGCAATTCAATATAAAATTGTGTGATTGAAAATTCAAGAGCTAACTTTTAATGTAGAAAAGCATAAGAGCTATAGCTAAATTGCAGAAATGTGAAGTTTGAAACAAAAATTACTGAAGGAATAGGGTTGTGTTGCAAATTGATAACAGAACAGGATTGAACGAAACTGAGAACTACCTGATCGGTCGACAGACCAATCAGATGCAAGCCTGATCGGTCGAACAGACCGATCACGTGATGTCTTGATCGGTCAAATAGACCGATCAGATGCTGAAATGCGACTGATTCAACTGATACAAACAGGAATGCTAAGGAACTAAGTTCAGAAATAAAATCTATAAAAAATTGACACCAGATCAGAATCTTCACCCAAGATTTGCTTCTTGCTGTCACACAAGAATCGAGCTCAGAACCCTCTAGCTTGAGAATCGGCAAGATCAAACTCCCACAATCAATTTAGCTACAGATTGGTGCACTGCTGAAGAATTCCACCCGTTCCTTCCTCCTTGATTAGCTGGATGGGATCTCGGCTCAGAAACCCTCAGTGCTCTTAGAGAACTCCTCCGAATGCTCTAATGGCTCCGATCGATGAAGACAACAATCAAGCAGAAAATTATTCAGGCGAAGCAGAGCTCGGCGAAACCCTCACCGGAGCTTGGCAGCGACAAGATTGGTAGCGAACTTCACGGAGAATTCATCTTGATGACACAAAATCTTGAACAAAGCGCAGATCTGATGTGGCCGCGTGCGATCGGAGATGAAGAACAGAGAAGAACTGGAAAACAGAAGCAGAATTCGTGACAGAGCTCAGATCTGAGGAGGAGTTCTGTTTTAACAGTTAGAAATGAACGACTATGATCATCCTTGCTGCATCCAACAGTCGGATCTACTTGGATTGAGTCCAAACCTTCCAGATCTCCATCAATGGTCAGGATCTGCTTCTCCTCAGCTGGGATCGAGCAGATCTACAATGGATGGCTCAGATCTCTCTGCCTCTTGAATGGACGGTTTAGACTTCTCTTAAACTTGATCCAATGGTCAGATGGCTTCTAATTGGAACCAAAGCTTCATATCATGATCTACGGACTTGATTAACTCTATCTTAAGCTTGGATTGATCAGAAGCTGACAGATGGCTCAGATCTCACCGTTTCTTGATTTGACGACCCACATTCTTCCAATGCTTGATCGTCTTGATCCGAATCCAATTCTGCCTCAAACTCGATCCAATCTGATCTAGGTCCATGATCATTCAAAGCCTACAAAATTAGATTCAAATTTAATGTCAAAACATCTAAAATATACAAAGATTTGAATCTAAAACCAAAATAGAATTAACTCATGGAACCTAGTGTAAATACAAGATTAAGCATATAAAAGGGATCAAAACATGGATTTGAGAGCCTAATTTGAATAACAAAATGGTAATTATCAAGTGTCTAAGTCAATGTGTGAGTATGGAGGAGCAAAAGGAGGGACTCTCGGAGGGTAACAACAAAATGTGGACTGGAAGGGTCGCAGTCTAAGAAATCTAGTAAGTAAGGTAGGTGAGATAGTCAGAGGCATCCCCTGAACAGTAGAGGAGTAGCAAAGGTCATCTAGTTTGACCAGGTTGTTGTAAAATTTTGCACACAGGGTCATGTTCACTAGATGTGTGCAGAAGACAAGCTGGTCAACTTGATAGAAATTAATCACATCCATAGCTGTTGGACAGGACTGGGTAAAGAATTGTCTGTTTAGAAAACTAGTCTTAATGGGCTTGTAGGTAGTTTGAGCTAATTTATTAAAGATTTCTAAGTTTGGGAACCTAGGGTCTGGGCTAGGTTCTGCCCCGGGGTTCAGTTGAGTAACGTGATGTTTTCTAAACGAATAAGAAAAATTATACATTTAAGAAGCGAAATAATGAAAAATTAATTATAAATGCATATTAAAAATGGTACCGAGGAGGCATAGTTGAAGAAGGGCGTTCGAGAGCACGAGAAGGGCTTCCGGGCGCCTTGGGAGGATGAGAAGTGAAGGAGGAGTTCGGTTTTGGTGTGGGAGATGAAGAGGGAGCCATGGTCTTTATATAGTACTCATACGGGCGCCCGTGAGGTCTCGAGCGCCCGGGTTGATGGGGGCGCCCGTGTGGTCCCGGGCTCCCGGATCAGGACTGTCAGCAACCTTTACTTTGGCAGATCTGACTGCCTTGGGTGGAGATAAAGACTTGAGACGCCCGTGAGGACTCGGGCGCCCGAGTTGACCTTGACTCGACCATTGACCAGTTTGATCGTTGACCAGAGTTGACTTGTTGACTAGGTTTGACTCAGTTGACTGTGTTTGACTAATCAATAATTAAGTCAAACACGCCCTAGATTCCATTTTAGATGAGTTTATTTATGATATTCAACATGAAATTCAATAAGTTAGGTCCTAGATATCTCACCCAATCTAGTGTTATCAATCACGTTAACCTTATAGGTTTTGTGAGACAGGTTTTTCAAAAAAAAAATACAGATTTTGATTTTGAAAAACAAGGTTAATTTTGAAAGACTTGAATTAAAACAAACTTATTAAGTTTTAAGTTTAAGTTTATTGATTTTGAAAAGTGTTTGAGTCTAAGATTAATTGAAATTTGTGTTAGATTCAAATCTGACGATAGTAAAGTGAATTTGATTTTCAATAATTGGCTTCCAGGTCTTAGCGAGGCACTAGGCCTTCTTTGGCCGTAGTCTTATTGGATCATCAACCCTTTCCTTGATAAAGCTTTTTATTGAAAATTTATCTTCAAGTTACTTCTTGAAAGATTTTGGTCTAACTAGTTTGGGTCTTGGATCGGTAGCTTCGGCTAGTTCCACCAGAATGGCTTCCCTAACGTACTATCATCTCACCTCCACCCAATACTATGTTGTTTAAATTTCAGTTAAGTCATTTTGTCCTTAGTCTAACCAGTCCTAGGTCTAAGCATAATGAATTGCTGAAGGAAATAAACAAGCAAGCATGCAAGACAGAAAAATTGCAAAAAAAACTTATCTAATTATGAAAATTGTTTCTATATTGGCTCCCCCTCAACTATAGCCTCGATAATGGTTAGGCAAGATGTGAATCTTGTCCTTTGGGATCCAATACTAGTTTGGTCCAGCTTGTTTGTTCAAACAGGGCTTGGGAACCCATGCTTGAACTCGAGATCTAGTTTGGTTCAATACAGCATAATGAGATCGTTGTCTAGACTTGGTTCGATACCCTAATCCAGATCGGTTAAGCACGGACTTCTATTTTCCAAGGATCATATCAAGACCCTTGGAACCCGAAGTGAATCGTTCTAAAGCCACTCTGAGCTCCTTGACTTAGTTTTCAAGGAGGAATTCTCTTTCTCAAGCTTTTGAACTTGAGTGGAGTTTCCTTCTTGAACATTCTCAATCAAGGATCTCGAGTCGGCTTCCGCTTTCAGGCGTTTTACTTCCTGTCAGAGGGACTCAACCCATATTTTGGCTTTCGGCAAGTTGCGAGATAAATACGAAATTGACTTCGAAAATTCGTATTCTGAATAATCGCTTACCGTTATTTGGTCGTTCTTCGAGATTGTGAGTCTTCCGTCGTCTGGCTCCGATTCCGATTCGGTGTCGACGTCTTCCGAAGCGGTTAAGGTGAGAAGATTCGATTGCGGGGCTTCTTCTTCTTCTTCGGAGGATGATTCATCCCACGTGGCTTGGAGAGACTTCTTCCTTCGCGTCTTCTTTGCCTCCTTCAGATTGGGGCACTCGGATTTGTAATGTCCCTTCTTGTTGCATTCATAGCAGGTGACATTGGTTTTGATTTTTGAAGTTGAATGTTCAGTTGGATCTTCCTTTCTTTGGCTTGCTTGCTTTCTGTTTGTTTGGTGCTTCAGCTCCTTGTAGTAGTCCTGAGCTAGCTGAACCAACTTGGGTCGATCTCCTTCACTGTCTTCAGAATCTGAGTCTGAATCAGACTCGCGTGTTGGTTGAGGTTTCTTCTTGGGGGCTTTTCCTTGAGATTTTCCTACAATGAAGGCAATACTTTTCTCGACCATAGTGGAGTTAGTCTGTTCATGCAATTCTAATTCAGAGAATAGTTCATCTAATTTAATTTTGGAAAGATCCTTGGACACCTTGTAAGCATCTACCATAGATGCCCACAGTGTGTTCCTTGGGAATGCATTTAGAGTATACCTGATTAGGTCACGGTTCTCTACCTTGTGATCTATCGTATGCAACCCATTCATTAGCTCCTGGATTTTGGCGTGGAGCTGTGCTGTAGATTCTCCTTCATTCATCTTGATCGTGTAGAGTCTGTTCAGCAACATATCTCTTTTGCTGATTCTGGTGTCGGAGGTACCTTCGTGCAGCTCAATCAGCTTGTTCCAAAGTTCTTTGGCGTTGTTGAAAGGTCCCAACTGGTTCAGCTCTTCCATGGTCAATCCACATTGCAATGTCTGGGTTGCCTTTGCATCAGCCTCGATCTTCTTCTTCAACGAGGCGTCCCATTAAGAATAGTGTTGTGCCACTCCTTCTGCATTCTTAGGAATCTCTAGGCCAGATTGGATAATTATCCACATGTGCACCTGAGTTTTTAGGTGAACTTCCATCCTGCTCTTCCAGTAGGAGAAATCTTTTCCACTGAAAAGCGGTGGGCTGGCTGTGCTGAATCCTTCTTGCATGGCCATTAATATTTTCAGAAAAATTAAAAACAAAGAAAACTTGTTCCAAGACTTAGAATTAGATTAGTAGTGGGGAAGAAATTGATAGCAATGAGAAATGATCGAATGGTGTTGCACCAACCTCGATTAACGAGAAATATTCGAAAAAAATTAAAATAATTTCGTAAATCCGAAAAAAAACTCTTAAATTACTGGTTGAACCAAATTTGAGCCACCCTCTGAGAAAATCGATAGAGGGGAGGGGTGAATATCGATATCAAATTATTTCGGAAAATAGAGCAATTACGCAGAGGAAAATAACAAATCAAACGCGAACACAAGTTGGTTTTATTTGGTTCGGAGTCGCGGTCGGCTCCTACTCCAAGGCCCATGGTCCTTGACCATTTACGTTGGGCAAATCTATAGTCGTCAAAAGTCTTTTACAAATTGAGTACAAATATAGAACTGAAAATTGAATTTGCAACACATTTCGTAAATTAAATTTACCGACACCCGAGGTGGATCGATGTTCAGAGCAGAGGGTCGTAGTCGGCGCTGGAATCTCGAAGTCGGAGCTTGTTGGAGCGTAGCGCTTGAACGAAAGTGCATGGAGCGTTGAGAGCGAAGTTATGTGAAGCCTGGGGGGTGAAATCCCTTTTATAGCACCCATAGGGCGCCTGTGTCGATGAGGGCGCCTCCACGTGGCCTCTCCTACGCGATCTCTTATCAGCAGGCTCGGTAAGCGCTTATCCATCTCACAGGGGCGCCTGAGCTGATGGGGGTGCCCGTAAGGTCCCGGGCGCCTGAGCTGCTTTGGTCCAGAGGCTCCTGGCAGTTTGCTTCATTTGCTTCGGTTTAGCCTTCCACTGGGACGCTCGTATCCATCAGGGCGCCTAGCCCCAGTGACGCCTCACTCGATTGAGTCACCTCAGTTGCAGAAATTCATTCCTTCGATCCCTACAACCAAGGTTAGTTCCAAAACAAAAAGAAGCAATCATGTTAGTCATTATTTACAGTCTAAGCTGTCTTGGTTCTGACTTTGGGTCTCCCAAATGGAACCCTAGGTCGAACTGACGCCTACTGTTCCTTCGTACGGGGAACGCGTCCTCACCTACTCCTCTCAGGAGAGTTTACCTTTTACCAATTGGCTCCTCCGGTTGAACTTTTGCCCAATCCACCTGATCAAGTCTTCGGTGCCCAGCCCTTTGCCAGGACTTCTGACCCTGTCCTCGACCAGGACATCTTTGCCCAACTTCCGGTCAGGTCTTCTTGTCCAGTCCTTGACCAGGACTTCTTGCCCAGCCCTTTGCCAGGACTTCTTGCCTAGTGTACCTAGGACTTTTCCTGCACACTTAGTAAGCTTGTTAGATCACAATAATACCTTAACTTCTGAACCCTTTGTCATTATCAAAACCCAGGTTTGACTTAGGTGCTTTCTGCACCAACAATCTCCCCCTTTTTTATTTATGGCAACATGGTTCAAAAAGTTAAGTTAAAAACAATCTAGGAAATCGATGACACTACTCAGTATTCTCCCTCTGAACCGAATATTCTCCCCCAGAGTTTTTCAAAGATAAATGGGGTTTTGAAAACATTCTAAGTGCATTAGACTAAAAAATTTTTTCAAGCTTTCAATACTTAGAAAAAATTTTAAACAAAATGTTCCTCACACTTAACAAGTTTTCCATACTTAGAAAATTTTTTCAAAAAGCTTTTTCATATTTAGAAAAATATTCCAAATTTTTTTTCAAAAAGTTAAAAGTTTTTCCATACTTAGAAAAATTTTCATACTTAGAAAAAATTTTCGATCTGAAATGCTTAGATTTGAAAACCATTTGTAAGCATTTTCGTTATTTACTTTACTTTTTGAAAAGGAGATAAAATATTTAAAAAAAAATCTCCTTTCCTTTCTCTCCCCCTTTGCCATATATCAAAAAAAAACAAAGTATAGCAGCAAAAAATGAAGTTCTGTATTGAACCAACTCTAATAAACATAAACTGGACAAAACCAAATTAAACCGTTCTTGTTCGGGTGTAACGACCTGCCTTCTGGTACTAAGCTTTAAGGCGGATCGCTACTAACTGGCTGACTGATTTCTGATCATTGTTTTTCAGATGCTAAACCAACGGGGAGAATTTAAAAATTCTTATTTTGCTATGTACTGAACTAACAATTTATAACTCAAGCATGATGTGGTAAATCATAATCATGTTGGAAGTACTAACCAGCCAAAAAAATAAAAATTTTAATTTTATTAGCTTAGCCAGGATTTGATCCCCCAACCTAAGCGATGCATAACTGAAGCCCTAACCAGCAGCTCTACATCACATTTTGTTTTAAATTGGCACCAGTCGACTGATATCTTGCCAGTCGACTGGTGCAGCCGACGAAACATTCTGTGCCATTTTTCTGTTGGTCCCAGTCGACTGGTAACTATCGCAGTCGTCTGGCAACTCTGAAATCTGATGTTTCAGATTCTAAAAACGTGCCAAGGTCAACCTACTTTGTACCAAAAACACCACAAACTTATATTTGAGCCTACTAACAGGTATACAATGATTCTAGGCCATATTCTACATGTTTTTATGACATTAAGGCATACTTCAACTACTTCTAAGCATAAATTTAGAAACATAAACTTTGTATCAACTTACTACTAAAACTAAGCATTGTTTCTGCCTAGATGCATCAATAGTAGCGCTATAATATCAGAAATGATTCTATAGCCTTAGACCATGCATTTTACTACTAGTTAACATGCATTTGAAAAGTATCACTCAACATATCACATGTAAAAGCTAGGCATGGCATCACGGCACGATATCAACTCATACTAGCATAAGGCTAATAACATATCAAGGGTACTTAAGATGCGGAAAATGTTAAACATGACAAGAACTAATTCATTTAACAATCTTAACAAAATGCCCTCTTAATGCAAGTTCCCAAGGTTCTTTCATTCCATGTTTCCACCATCACACACTCCACCATCATCCCTGCCGTTTTCGCTACTCTATTTTTCTTTTGCCTTTATCTACAGTATAAGGAAAAATAAAACTATACGAATAAAGCTTAGTAAGTACCATCCTACTCACAAAACATGCATATCTCGAAACTCATGCTTTTAAAAACACATATAGGAAAAAGATATCATGCTTGTCATTCATTCTTGCTGAAACATATAATCTGAACAAATATCATGGCATACTCATCATACTAATCACATGAACTAAATCATATTCTTATAACTAAATTCACATAGCATTCTTAGAATCTAACTGAACTAAGTATGATCTTAAAACTGTTTTCACTTAAAGTTATTATTGAACTTTTGAAACTTATACATATAATAAGTGAAAATAATAATCATGATGCTGTGGGCCCGACAATATGCTGCTAATGCGTGCATCCCTAAATGGATCCGAGGTAGCTAATCCCGAACCCATTAGGGTACTACTACTAGGCAAACTAGGAGCCTAGGGGCAACTAGGAGCCCACCCATGGACGAACTAGAGTCCAAGCACATGCTATAAAAAGTAAAATACTTTCATAAATATTCTTTTCTTTAACCTTGCATCTACTAGGTGATCTAGAGCCTAGGGGCGATCTAGGAGCCCACCCAATGGACGAACTAGGGCCCATAAACATAAAGCAAGGGTAGCTAACTTCATAACATCCTAAAACTCATATTAGAGCTTCTTAACATTTTCTCGAGCACCTTGCATGCCTAAAAACTCCCCTTTTTCATTTAAGGACACTTCCTAGGCACTCGACGGTGCGTCTAAACCCCAAACTAAAGGGGGAAGCACGTCCATCCCATCTAGTGGTGCCCTTAAAATCGGTAGAGGAAGTTAATCTGCACATATGGGCATAAACTTGCAATTAGATAAACTAGGACAATCAATCATACGAACGAAGCTACTTATACCGCAGGTGAGGGGTACTTACATCCTGCGCTTGTTCTTACAACTCTAGAGCGTAGGGTTTAGGGAGAGGGAAGCTCCTTGGAGTCTCGGAGAGGTTCCAACGAAGAACAAGATCCCCTAGCGTGCCCTCCTTCTTGAATCCACCTAACACAAGCCTTGGACTCCTCCTTGCTTTGCCATGAGTGAGGGAGGAAGAAATCG
Source organism: Boesenbergia rotunda (assembly GCA_024364735.1). Classification (NCBI taxonomy): domain Eukaryota; kingdom Viridiplantae; phylum Streptophyta; class Magnoliopsida; order Zingiberales; family Zingiberaceae; genus Boesenbergia; species Boesenbergia rotunda. The sequence continues at coordinate 79,591 of JAGFNQ010000271.1, read as the reverse complement.
CCACAGGAGGGAGAGGGTTCGCGGCGACAAGGTGAGGAAAAGTTTCAATTAAAAAAACCCTTAAGTTCCGTTTATATTTATGGGAAAAATTTAACTAACTTCACCTTATCTATCTTTCCCTCTAGTCTATCACAACTAAAACTAACTCATCCCACTTGGTAAGCCTATTCTCCTCTCATTGTTAAGGTTTAGGGGTCAAACCCCAATTAAGCTTTGTGTATTCTATTTTTATTCATTTTTGCCTTATTTGTCTATAGAAAAATTCTATAAAAATATCCATAATTTTGGAATAAATTCTAGGATATTTCTAAAATTAGATTTGAGAATTTTCGGGCATTACATCGGGTCCTGTCTAACCTAGTTAGTTACTTACTAACTATCATAAACATAGCTTTCGCTAGGGCTTGTCAAGTTAAGTGTTTTGATCAAGTTAGATTTTCTAAGCTTGACACTTAACCTGTTTGCTGTTCAATTGGTATTTATTGCCCCAATTACTACAGATGCACTGACTTAAAGCATCTTGAATCAAGGCATAGACTTAAGCATCTCAACCCAGTCTAGGTTATCAGTCAAAAGTACCCTAAGGTGCTTGTGAGATGCTGCTTCTAAATCTATAGGTGCAGCAGTTCTAGGGTTAGGGCCTAAGCTAAGTCCATTTGCGAAAAAGTCCTAGTTTTGAAGGTGGTAAGTTTTTGAACAAAACTAAGTTGGAAAATCATTTTAAATTAAAAAATAATTTTTCAAAACATATTAATTCACAGATAAGAAATAAAACAATTTTTAAAAAAAAAGCATATAGAGCAGTCCTATTCTACTAAGCATAAGATTCAATTATGAAGTACATATGATACCAACTTAGCAGTTGAAGTAAAATGGCATAATACTAATAACTTATCAAACAAGTAGCCAGCAAGTAAATATGATGGATGCATAAGAGTCAACTGGTCAGCAGGAGGACCAGCAAAGTTAAACAGTAGTCAAGCACAAGTCAACCCTACTCAGTGGGGAAAATCAAACAGTCAAAGGTACAATAAGGTAATTGGAAAGTCACTCTGATCTATGAAGAAGGGTCAGGAGGGTCGAATGAACCAGGTTGCCACGACCGAAACAAGGACATCATTTCATTGTATCGCGCCTCGTTTGCCTGATGTTCGACGTGAAGAGTGTCCAAGTACTCAGTGTGATAGCCCTCATTCACATTGTGTTCATTCTGTAGGGCATCCATATACTCACACTACAAGAAAAAAGTCCTATTGTGACATTTATTTTATGACACTTAATAATAAATGTCATTATAAACTAATTATAATGACACTTATTAAAACAGAAATATTTTATAAATAAAATATCTGATTAAATCGTTTATCATGACATATTTATAAATGTCTTTATAAACCTAAAGATTTTCTTATTAAAACAGATAATTTAATTTTTTTAAATTTGTTTAATTAAACTTTTTCTTGCGACTCCTCCAACATAACCGCGCGATCGGAGCAAATACCACCGTGAACCCTAAATTTTTCGCTCGCCCGAGCGCGATCAAAGACTCCTTCTCCTTCAATACAACGCCATGAGTTTTCGCTTGCTCGCGCCAGCATGCGAAAACCTAAATCGCAGCCTGCTCGATCGCCCCTCCTTTCTCCCTCGCACCCTGCTCGATCGCCCATCCTACGCGAGTGCCTCCAACGCACCTCCACCAGCGCCCCTCCACCTACACGAGCCCCCCTACGCGAGCGGCTTCAACCAGCGCACCTCCACCAACGCGGTCTGGGCTGCGCGAGAGCCTCCCCACACGCAGCGCTCCTCCCCACCACGCCGTCTGCCCACCAATGTCGTCTGCCCTACTCGTGCGCCTCCCCATCAGCACGGTCATCTACACTACTCAGCCCTCCTCGCCACACGCGCACCTTCCCGACCACCAAAGCCATCTGCCCCGCTGTCTACCCCGTTGAGGTTAGTTTTCTTTCCTCTTCCACCATCACATGATATGAAGCCCTAATTTGCAAGGTTTTTGTGCGCTCTATTTAAGATTTGCGATTGAATTCATGTTCTATGAAACAAAAATAATTTTTTTTGTTTAACAAAGCCCTCGTATGCTTATTATCTAACTGCCTTGTTTAAGCCATCCTCTAACTGCTTGTTTAAGAAAGCCCTCATAAGCATAGTTCTGCAAGGATTACTTAGGTTGTTTAAGCCATCCTCTAAACACAAATAATTTCTGAATGGAACTACAGATTACTTAGGTTGACTAAAATGTGATGTATTAAGTACTTTTTATCCATTTTAGAAATTATTTTAGATATAGGTCTTTTACTTTTTTTTGTTCTTCTTCTCTTTTTTACCCTTGAAAACAATGTTTTGAATTCCTTGTGACCTTCTTGTTAATATTTTCTACAATTTCCTTTTTTTCCCTTGGGAAATTTGAGGGCAATTTTTTTCTCTAGATTTGTTCTCTAACTTCTTTCTAGTGAGGATAGGTAACTTGCAGCCGATCTCATATTGCAGAAAAGAGTAGTTGATGGTAATGGCTTTGGTTCTACTGGCGAGGTGAAAAAGATAGATGTTCTATGCATAAGAGAATGGCTGACAAGGAATGTTTAGTTATACTAAACAATTTAGGTTGCTCTAGTGCAGGAGAAGTATTAAATTGCAAGTATGCCATTTTTTTGTTATTTTGTTTTTTCTGAAGAATTAAATTTTAATCAACGTTCATACTTCTTGCAACTATATTCAATCCAATGAATATTAACAGTTCTGTTGTTGTCTTCTAGATGAAACCATTAGTGAATTATTATTATTATTTTGTAAATACTCACATTCTTATGTATATTGTAGATCCCTTCACACCAGAAAAAATGCACCTAAAATTCTCTAGATCTAGTGTTGCCAAATAAGTTGGCACATGTTTGTCTTTCTGAGCATATTGGTTAGTTTCAGTCCATTGAGGGTGATAGATATTGGTTTTGTGTGCCTTTTCTGGCAGTGCACCATATTGAAATCCATTGTATATGTGCTAACTGTTTCTGTGAAATTTTAAATTGCTCATGAATTTATATAATTTCCCTCATAAAAATGGCCTAGTCCTCAATGTTCGCCAGCCACAGAGTCTGATGGAAAGCTTATAGAAGGATCCGAATATGCTTCATTTCTTTGTTCAGCTTGAACACCAAATTTGCAGCTAAGCGCAATAACTATTTTCAATTATGAGGAAAGGGTAACAGTTGAATGGCTATCAGTCATTGCAGATACTCTGTATCCATATAAAAAGACAAATCATAGTCTTTTAGATATCTAGACAAATTCTGATAGTGTGATTGGTCAAAGGATCAATAAATTAGTCTTGAGGGTGACAAATAGGCATTCTAGTTTGGTTCGCTGAGGGACCTTTTCCTTGGCTATTGTCTTTCCTGTTATACATCTAATTTCTGCATTTCTCATGATCCAGCAAAAGATCAAAGTTACCACATATGTTTGCTCAAATATACTTTTTTTTTCTTTTTGTGTACTCTACAGTGTACTCTATGTTATAATGACTAAGTCTTGTGAAGAAATGATCAAATTGTAGATGTGTTGCTCAAGTAGGGTTAGCATTTAATATCTGTAGCGACCCGCCTTCTCCTACCTTAGACGGATCGTTACTTTTCTCTACTTCTCAACTTTTATACACGACTAAAAATTGCGGAAATCTTTTTTTTTTAAACTTTTGAATTCATCTAAGAATGATATTCTAATTTAAGTAGTCATGCATGATACCGTATCACACTTTCCTTCTCAAAACTCGTAGTTGATACTTATTGATCAAGCCTCACCCAACTTAAACTGCCCGTACCAGTCGACTGGTGACGTAGCAGTCGACTGGTACGCCTGTAATCAGAATTACAGGTTTTCGGCTCTTGCTTCTTAAGTCCACCATTCATTCAGTTTCGAGCCATATCAAACTACGACACCATTTCTATACTCTATGTCAGTTTCCTAAACAATTTAGCCAATCAAACGAATCCATAAACTTGAATTTAGGACTTTTATGGAAGAAAATAAACTAAACAAGTTTATATAAACTTTAACAATAGAGTTTGTACCAATCTTGACTCCTATGCATTCATAACGCCAAATACATGTTCTACAACCTTGCTAATGCATTATGAAATGTGATTGCAACTTTTCTAAACATTTTTAAGCAATAAGAACTTGATTCAAAGGGAAATTGATACTATCTTGGCACAAACACCTTTTTCTCTAACAAAGTATCAATATCTCTAACTACTTACACTTCTACTCATCCAAAGCAATCATAAGGATATGTATGCTAAATGAAATGACATGGAATCTTTACTCTAAGAAATTGAGCATGTAAAACTATCCAAAACTCAAATACTCTATAATCTCCATAAGTAAGAACTGGAAATTTGAATAAACTTAAACATTGCAATTCAAATAACTAAATTGTCTCGTCTCAAAGATCTCTCCATAATCAGCCACCACACACACTCTACTCAGCACCGCCTCGTCGTCTTCCTTCAGAATTGCTTGCCTTTACCTTTATCTGCAATAAGAGGAAATGCATCTATAAGCATAAAGCTTAGTAAGTACTATCTAGCTCACAAAAAACTCGAAATATGCAAACATGCTTCTAGATCAAACTGAACATCATATGAGATACTAATATGCTTGAAAGAAAACTACAAACATGTATAGCTCAAAACATGCATACTCAAGCAATAATAAATCTCAATTTACTTTTCTTAGCTCAACTTGAAACTTTAGCTATTCTTTAACTTTTTGAAAACTTTCTTAAACTTTCGAAAACTTTGCTAAAGCATATACTTGAAAATACTAATCACTTGGATCCACTGAAGACGTAAGTACCATCTCATGCGCGTTCCCTAAAAGGTTGGGGTAGCGAGCCACCAATCCTAATAGAGCAGACCTTGGTCTACCAGGGCCAAGACCTTGGAATTGGACACCTGGATTTCTTTAACGACGCCCTTGGACGCCGGGTACCGGCCTTAGAAAATAAAATAGCTTTTCTTTCTTTCTTTCTTATCTGTAAATGCCTTGGCATTTTCTCGAGCACCTTGCGTGCTAAAATCCCTAAGTCTTGACTTTGGGGATTTCTTAAGGCCTTGGCCTTTTCTTTTCTTATCTTTATCTTCTCTTTTCTTTTCTCATAGCTTTTCTTGGTCCCTAATCTCATATAGGGCACTCAATAAAATATATATGCATATAATGAACTAAGATCACATGCAAAAACTCAAACAACAAGTAAATATCTCTTTTAAAAACTTTTAAAGAAAATTCTTGCGGAAAAACCGCCTCTTACTGCAGGTGAGCAGTACTTACATTGATATCTTGGACTTACAACCAAGATTGACGTCTAGGACTCGGAAGAAACTTGAGATCTTGGAGAATTCTTCGCACCTACGCGTTCCTCTCGTCGCGGGGATTCCAAATATTAGAAGATCTCTTGGAAGAAAGCCTTGGCCGGCCCTCTAGGGCTTGGTGTGGCGTGCGCACAAGAGAGGAGAGGGAGAGGGGTCGGCGCAAGGTGTTGGCCGAAAGGGTTTGAGAGAAATCCCAACTTCTCTCTTTAAATTTTCTATTTATACTCATGGGGCGGATTGACCTAACTACCACTTAAATACATGTCTCTCCATCCTTTTCTGTGCTTGATACCCTAGCCCAGCTGGTCGCGCGCGTTTCTGGTTTCGTGCTGGTCGCGGGTTCGATCTCCGGCTGCCCCTTAGTGGTTTTTCCTTTTTTGGCTTTCTTTTTTTTTTAAAAAAATACCAAACGGACTCGGAAAATTCCATAAAAATATTCTAAAAATTCCTAAAAATATCTAGAATATTTCTAAACCATTTCTAAATAATTCTAAGGACTTTAAGAACTAGAAATGGGAATTTTGGGGCGTTACAATCCCCCATACCTTATGAAAAGTTCGTCCTCGAACTTAGAATAATTCTGGATATCTCTCTCTCATGCTGTCCTCACGTTCCCAAGTAGCCTCTTCATGCTTTTGATTCTGCCAGATGACCTTCACTTGTGGCACTTCTTTATTTCTTAATCTTTTATCTGCGTTGTCCACTATCTGTGTCGGTCTGCTCTCATAACTAAGATCTTCTGGGTCTTGACTTTGCTTTCTTTGTATATCCACAAGCAGGGTTGACTCTAGAGTCAATGCAGAAAGTTGCCCAATTATTACCTCGACTCCAAAATCCTTTATTTCTTTCTGAAGTGGTAGAGACAGTGATGATAAGGACATCAGTGCCGCACAGGATTTTCTGCTCAGTGCATCTGCCACTTTATTAGCTTTACCTGGGTGGTAGAGGATTTCACAGTCATAGTCTTTGACCAACTCTAGCCACCTGCGCTGCCTCATATTCAGATCCTTCTGAGTGAAGAAGTACTTCAAACTTTGATGGTCTGTGAAAATTCTGCACTGCACTCCATACAGGTAGTGTCTCCAGAGCTTCAGCGCAAAACCACAGCTGCTAGCTCAAGGTCGTGTGTAGGGTAATTCTTCTCATAGTCCTTGAGCTGTCTGGAGGCATAGGCTATCACTTTACCGTCTTGCATGAGGACAACTCCAAGGCCCATCTTGGATGCATCACTGTAGATGTCAAAGGCCTTGTCACTCTCTGGAACAGTCAGGATGGGAGCACTAGTCAATCTTTTCTTCAGTTCTAGGAAGCTGTGCTCGCATTTATCTGACCACTCAAACTTCTGATTCTTTCTGGTCAGGGCTGTGAGAGGAGAGGCTATTCTGGAAAAGTCCTCCACAAATTTTCTGTAATATCCCGCCAGGCCTAAGAAACTTCTGATCTCACTGGCATTCTTGGGTCTACACCAGTTGCTGACTGCTTTTATCTTGGCTGGATCAACTTGAATGTCTTCTTTGGATACAATGTGGCCTAGGAAGGCCACCTGATCAAGCCAAAACTCACACTTTGAGAATTTGGCGTACAACTCCTTCTGGTGTAAGGTTTGCAACACTATCTTCAGATGTTCTTCATGTTCTTTCCGAGTCTTTGAATACACTAGGATATCATCAATGAAGGCAATGACGAACTTGTCCAGAAAATCCTTGAACACTCTATTCATTAGATCCATAAACGTCGCAGGGGCGTTTGTCACTCCAAAGGGCATGACCACAAACTCATAGTGCCCATATCTTGTACTGAAAGCAGTCCTTGGCACATCACTCTCCTTCACTCTGAGCTGATGGTAACCTGATCGCAGATCTATCTTGGAGAACACTGTGGCTCCCTTCAGCTGATCAAATAAATCATCTATCCTTGGCAAAGGATATCTGTTCTTGATGGTTACCTTATTCAAAGCCCGATAATCTATGCACATTCGCATAGATCCATCTTTCTTCTTGACCAACAGTACAGGAGCTCCCCAAGGTGAATGACTAGGGCGGATGAAACCCTTGTCAAGCAACTCTTGCAATTGTTCTTGTAATTCTTTCAGTTCTGCTGGTGCCATGCGATAAGGTGCCTTCGAAATTGGGTTGGTTCCTGGGGCCAACTCAATTTCCCGATTGGGAGGGAGTCCTGGTAACTCTTCAGGAAACACCTCAGGATAGTCACAGACTACCCTCACTTCTTCTCTCTTCAATCCTTCTCCTTGACTTGCATCCACTATATGAGCTAGAAAACCAGAGCACCCCTTCTCTAACATTCTCTGAGCTTGTAAGGTAGATAGGAACCTATTTATCTTTCTCCTTGGGTCTCCAATAAACTCAAATGAAGGTTCTGCTTCCGATGTGAACTTGACTTTTCTCTTGCGGCAGTCTATAGAAGCATTATACTTGCTCAAGAAGTCCATTCCTAAAATGACATCGTAATCCTTTATTTCAAGGACTACCAAGTCACTGTAGAGCTCTCGGTTGGAAATCTAGATTGATACTGCCCTTAGCCTCTCAGTAGAGGCCATCACTTCCCCTGATGGTAAGGTTGTTAAGAACTTCATCGTTCAACCTTTCTAGTGGCCTTTATACTGTTTAAGTAGTGCTCAGTGATCAAAGTACTACTTATTAGTTCTTCGGAGGTTTGCAGCCTCTTAACACCGCTAGCCCCCTTTAACGCTATCTCAGGCCTTAACATCTTGAGCATTAGCCTAACTATCTCTTTTTCCGTGCTAACTAGCTCTGGGCACAGATGAGCTAACCGCTTAAACATCTTCACTGCTTCATCCACGGATAGTTCTCCTTGTCTGAACTCCGTGAATTCATCATAATGCTTGTTGGTTACTTGCATATGAA
>JAGFNQ010000271.1:26055-54982 GCA_024364735.1 Boesenbergia rotunda | reverse complement strand
AATCTATGCACATTCGCATAGATCCATCTTTCTTCTTGACCACAGTACAGGAGCTCCCCAAGGTGAATGACTAGGGCGGATGAAACCCTTGTCAAGCAACTTTGCAATTGTTCTTGTAATTCTTTCAGTTCTGCTGGTGCCATGCGATAAGGTGCCTTCGAAATTGGGTTGGTTCCTGGGGCCAACTCAATTTCCCGATGGGAGGGAGTCCTGGTAACTCTTCAGGAAACACCTCAGGATAGTCACAGACTACCCTCACTTCTTCTCTCTTCAATCCTTCTCCTTGACTTGCATCCACTATATGAGCTAGAAAACCAGAGCACCCCTTCTCTAACATTCTCTGAGCTTGTAAGGTAGATAGGAACCTATTTATCTTTCTCCTTGGGTCTCCAATAAACTCAAATGAAGGTTCTGCTTCCGATGTGAACTTGACTTTTCTCTTGCGGCATCTATAGAAGCATTATACTTCTCAAGGAAGTCCATTCCTAAAATGACATCGTAATCCTTATTTCAAGGACTACCAAGTCACTGTAGAGCTCTCGTTGGAAATCTAGATTGATACTGCCCTTAGCCTCTCAGTAGAGGCCATCACTTCCCCTGATGGTAAGGTGTTAAGACTTCATCGTTCAACCTTTCTAGTGGCCTTTATACTGTTTAAGTAGTGCTCAGTGATCAAAGTACTACTTATTAGTTCTTCGGAGGTTTGCAGCCTCTTAACACCGCTAGCCCCCTTTAACGCTATCTCAGGCCTTAACATCTTGAGCATTAGCCTAACTATCTCTTTTTCCGTGCTAACTAGCTCTGGGCACAGATGAGCTAACCGCTTAAACATCTTCACTGCTTCATCCACGGATAGTTCTCCTTGTCTGAACTCCGTGAATTCATCATAATGCTTGTTGGTTACTTGCATATGAAAGTATTCTTCGAAGAACTCAGTCTCGAAGTCGGCCCATGTCATCTGGCTGACATTTCTCTTGGCCTTGACTCTCTTCCACTATATTCTAGCATCTCCCGTAAGGCAGAAAGATGCATACTTTATCTTCTCTACCTCATGCCAGTCCAGTAGCCCTACTATTCTTTCCAACGTTTTGAACCATGCTTAAGCATCCCATGGTTTGCTTGTGCCTGGGAAGTTCCCTGGCTTCAGTTTCTTCTACTGAATGAGGTACGCTTCTTGCCTTACCCCCCTTGCCGGACTACAGATGTAATCGATGGATCTTCGATCACAACTGGTGCCACTACATTCGCCACCGGCGAGGTAATAATAACGACCTGCTAGTTAGCCATCCTAGTGGCAATAACTTGTTGTTGTTCTGCTAACTGTCTCTGTAACTGAGCCACCACGTCTAAGAGATTTGGTGGGGGTACTGACTCTGTTGCCTCTTGCCCTCTAGGAGCTTGCTCCTCGTTTTGGGCCTTTCTAGGACGTCCTCAAATGTATAACTTAACACTTAATGGTCATGTTCCCAAACTTGCTTTAGGATATAACAAGACCTTGGTCTTGATTCTTATCTCATTTCTTAGTCCTAGAACTCGTTCTAGGGCTTAGTAAGACCTCGGTCTTACTCAAAACTTTTATCAAGCACCTTGCGTGCCATAATCCCAAAACTTACTTTTGGGCAACTCAAGTAAGTACTTAAGCATTTCTCTAATATCCATTCTAGGGATTAAACATGATTCCGTGATACTAAGGTATTAAACATGCTTCCTTGTTCTATGCACATATGAATAAGTACTTAAGCATTTCTCTATACTGCAATTAAGTAAAGGAGCAATAGAAAAACTGAAACTTAAAGCTTTCTTACTTGAAGACGGCAAGGTTGATGCTGATGTGTGTGTGATGCTGGAGAATGGGAACGGCTCTGATACCACCTGTAGCGACCCGCCTTCTCCTACCTTAGACGGATCGTTACTTTTCTCTACTTCTCAACTTTTATACACGACTAAAAATTGCGGAAATCTTTTTTTTTTAAACTTTTGAATTCATCTAAGAATGATATTCTAATTTAAGTAGTCATGCATGATACCGTATCACACTTTCCTTCTCAAAACTCGTAGTTGATACTTATTGATCAAGCCTCACCCAACTTAAACTGCCCGTACCAGTCGACTGGTGACGTAGCAGTCGACTGGTACGCCTGTAATCAGAATTACAGGTTTTCGGCTCTTGCTTCTTAAGTCCACCATTCATTCAGTTTCGAGCCATATCAAACTACGACACCATTTCTATACTCTATGTCAGTTTCCTAAACAATTTAGCCAATCAAACGAATCCATAAACTTGAATTTAGGACTTTTATGGAAGAAAATAAACTAAACAAGTTTATATAAACTTTAACAATAGAGTTTGTACCAATCTTGACTCCTATGCATTCATAACGCCAAATACATGTTCTACAACCTTGCTAATGCATTATGAAATGTGATTGCAACTTTTCTAAACATTTTTAAGCAATAAGAACTTGATTCAAAGGGAAATTGATACTATCTTGGCACAAACACCTTTTTCTCTAACAAAGTATCAATATCTCTAACTACTTACACTTCTACTCATCCAAAGCAATCATAAGGATATGTATGCTAAATGAAATGACATGGAATCTTTACTCTAAGAAATTGAGCATGTAAAACTATCCAAAACTCAAATACTCTATAATCTCCATAAGCAAGAACTGGAAATTTGAATAAACTTAAACATTGCAATTCAAATAACTAAATTGTCTCGTCTCAAAGATCTCTCCATAATCAGCCACCACACACACTCTACTCAGCACCGCCTCGTCGTCTTCCTTCAGAATTGCTTGCCTTTACCTTTATCTGCAATAAGAGGAAATGCATCTATAAGCATAAAGCTTAGTAAGTACTATCTAGCTCACAAAAAAACTCGAAATATGCAAACATGCTTCTAGATCAAACTGAACATCATATGAGATACTAATATGCTTGAAAGAAAACTACAAACATGTATAGCTCAAAACATGCATACTCAAGCAATAATAAATCTCAATTTACTTTTCTTAGCTCAACTTGAAACTTTAGCTATTCTTTAACTTTTTGAAAACTTTCTTAAACTTTCGAAAACTTTGCTAAAGCATATACTTGAAAATACTAATCACTTGGATCCACTGAAGACGTAAGTACCATCTCATGCGCGTTCCCTAAAAGGTTGGGGTAGCGAGCCACCAATCCTAATAGAGCAGACCTTGGTCTACCAGGGCCAAGACCTTGGAATTGGACACCTGGATTTCTTTAACGACGCCCTTGGACGCCGGGTACTGGCCTTAGAAAATAAAATAGCTTTTCTTTCTTTTCTTTCTTATCTGTAAATGCCTTGGCATTTTCTCGAGCACCTTGCGTGCTAAAATCCCTAAGTCTTGACTTTTGGGGATTTCTTAAGGCCTTGGCCTTTTCTTTTCTTATCTTTATCTTCTCTTTTCTTTTCTCATAGCTTTTCTTGGTCCCTAATCTCATATAGGGCACTCAATAAAATATATATGCATATAATGAACTAAGATCACATGCAAAAACTCAAACAACAAGTAAATATCTCTTTTAAAAACTTTTAAAGGAAATTCTTGCAGAAAAACCGCCTCTTACTGCAGGTGAGCAGTACTTACATTGATATCTTGGACTTACAACCAAGATTGACGTCTAGGACTCGGAAGAAACTTGAGATCTCGGAGAATCCTTCGCACCTACGCGTTCCTCTCGTCGCGGGGATTCCAAATATTAGAAGATCTCTTGGAAGAAAGCCTTGGCCGGCCCTCTAGGGCTTGGTGTGGCGTGCGCACAAGAGAGGAGAGGGAGAGGGGTCGGCGCAAGGTGTTGGCCGAAAGGGTTTGAGAGAAATCCCAACTTCTCTCTTTAAATTTTCTATTTATACTCATGGGGCGGATTGACCTAACTACCACTTAAATACATGTCTCTCCATCCTTTTCTGTGCTTGATACCCTAGCCCAGCTGGTCGCGCGCGTTTCTGGTTTCGTCCTGGTCGCGGGTTCGATCTCCGGCTGCCCCTTAGTGGTTTTTCCTTTTTTGGCTTTTTTTTTTTTTAAATACCAAACGGACTCGGAAAATTCCATAAAAATATTCTAAAAATTCCTAAAAATATCTAGAATATTTCTAAACCATTTCTAAATAATTCTAAGGACTTTAAGAACTAAAAATGGGAATTTTGGGGCGTTACAATATCCACCACGTTAAAATAAAGAAAAAGGAAATAGACTTCATAAAATTTCAATGTGGAGATCATTCTTTGGTTCTTCCCCATGAGTAATTGTCATATTTGGTTTTCTATTGTAATATGTAAGTCTAGAAGTGATTTTTTGTCCCATTTAACTTACTGAACTTCACACTTCTGTAATTATTTGTCAGGTCTATAACTACTGCTGTTTTGGTTTTTTCATATTTGCAATAAAAACATGATAGTCATAATGGTGGTTATTCTGGAATAAATCATGGTTAGAGAAAATTGATAGCCAAGATTAATATGTAGCTTAGCATTCTTCGCTTGTTTCTCATTTATGCTTAATGACTCTGGTGGTTACATTTGAATATTAATGATGCCCTCTTTGCTACCAGTGAGGAACCAAAATTTTTGTTTGATTTTGCAGCACTTATGAAATTGCTGCAGCTTGTGCACTAGCCATTAAAGCAGAAAAACTTATCTGTATCACTGATGGCAAGATTCTTGATGAACAAGATCGTCCTATTCATTTTATGACACTTGATGATGCAGATATGTTGATCAGGAAATGCTACAAGGAAAGTTCAGTAACTGAGAACAACCTATTAGGTTAAGTGGTTACCTCTCTGAGCTGGCTGCTGCAGCCTATGTGTGCAGAGTAAGTTCTTGAAGATGTGAATACCTTATTCCTACCATCATTGGTTATGTTTATAGGATATATAAGCCTTTGGAGCCATCTATTTTACCAAATTATTCTGTTAAATAAAAAAAAATGTATCCTCATTGCCTATAGTCCTCTTTTAAAAGCTCTGAACTTCTATAGTCCTTAAAGTAGAAGACACCACATTGGCTAATTAGTGTCTCAAAGTTGATATCTATCTACCTTCAGTTTCTCCAATCAATTATAGTTTGCTGAAGCATTTCTTAAGTAATTTTGTGTTGGAATTGACTTTGAAAAACTCTCATGCAACTCTTTTAAAGCTTTTATATTCAAGCAAATTATTTGTCTTTGTAGGGTGGAGTTCAAAGAGCTCACGTAATTGATGGTACTCTTGGTGGGTCCTTGCTGCTAGAATTATTTACCAGGGATGGTGTGGGGACAATGGTGGCTAGGTGTGTATGCATCCTGCCAATCCCTTTTAGTGACATTTATTGAAATAACAACATGATAAACCAGAGATTCTAGCTTGATTTGAACAGTTCACTTAAAGCTTTGGGTTGATCAAATTCAGTTTGTTCACTAAGCTCAATTTTTTAATAAGATTTCCAAGAAACTATGAGCTAGGATAAAAGGCTCAATTTATTGCATTAAGAGACATCTTGCAAATTCAGTAGTTGGGGTCAAGTTGCAATATGACATGGTAAGGGTAGTTAGTAAAGATTTTAGTTTGCGATTTGTGTGCCTTTTCTGTTTCTAAAATCTCAACTTCTGTAGGTAAAATTTGCATATGAGAACTATATTATTATATTGAACTTTGAGTTCTTAGAACTTCTTTCCTGGTTAGATGAATTGATGAAACTCTTCTTTCAGCTTGAAACTTTATTCAACTTTTTTTTACTAATAATAAACGTCAGTGATGTTTATGAGGGAACACGATCAGCTATAGCTGTAGATCTTCCAGGGATTAAAAGAGTTATTCAGCCTTTGGAAGAATCTATTGTACTTATCAAGAGAACTGACGAAGAGGTTTACTTTCTTGTTCCATTTGTTCTATTTATGTTATAAGCCCAAGTTAGATATCCTTTGTTATCCTTTCATAATTGATATATAGATGGAAAACTTTTGACATCTAATATACTCGCATAATTAACAAAGTCATGTTGTTTTAATGTTTAAACCTTATTGTCCTTTTCAGCTTCTCAAGCAGTTGGATTCGTTTATAGTAGTTGAAAGAGATGGTTCAGTAATTGCTTGTGCTGCTCTTATTCCCTTCCTTGATGATAACTGTGGCAAAGTTGCTGCCATTGCAGCATCTCCAGAGTGCCGGGTACAAGGACAGGGAGGCAAAATGTTAGGTACTACCTTCTCCCTTTCCTAAAGATTGGGTTGTCTTTTAAATGATTATCCTTACATTAATCAAGTGATATTAAACCAATAAATTATTCCTTACACGAATCAAATGAGATTAGGCCAATGGATTTGTTTTTTTAGGGGAAATTTAATGAACATGTGGCAAAAGGTGACTCGCTCGCCCCTAGCATCCCCGTCAATCCGTCTTAGGGCTAACACGGAAGAAATAAATCACGGAGGCTACTAGCTCGGATGTTGTGGCTAGCATATGGGGAGGGCGGGCACACTGGCTATACCAGGTTTTAACCCTAGACCTTAAGGTGACAATACCCACGTACTAACTATTAGTCCATTCGGTGGGAAAATTTAATGAACAGGATCCACATTGAAGGATTATAAGTTCCATTTAATACGATGAAGGTTTTTTGCAAATTTAATGAAGTGAGGACCTATAGAGGAATATAAATTTGATCTATGCCATGTGTTTGTACTTATTGTTTTGGATTTATGTATCATGTCGACCAAGACAACCGAACACATATTTTAGAAAGTAACCAAAACTAAATATTGGTTGGCACATGTATTCTCTCGTGCCAGCTTTGTCGTTCTTGCCCATGTTGGCGTGCTTCACAAATGTCAAAATGTGTTGAAATGAATTTAGTTGAGTTTCAACTAATGTAATTGAATTGATTATCTAATCAATTGTAAAAGTCAACAAAGTACAAAGTAAGTGAAAGAAAATCAAGAGTACATGTAATTTGAATTTGTCTAGACTACACTGAACTAAAAAATTTAAAAAAACTTATTTTTAATTCACTGACGATAAAATGACCAACTCTTTGCTCCTTATTCATGCAGACTTCATTGAGAAGAAGGCATTATTGCTTGGACTAAAAAGATTTTTCCTGCTTACAACTCGTGCTGCAGACTGGTAAATCTCCTGATAACCACGTACACGTAGTTAATGGTTAAAACCAAGAACTGTATTATATAGCTCAAGCTGGCAAGTACACTTCCAGAAATTTATTGGTGTTTGTTATGATTCTTGACAGCTCTTGAAAGTATAAGTAATGACCCATATGCGTCTCATTTCTACATTTGTTACTATAGTGTTTGAGAAGGCAATCTAGATCCTGGATGCTCTATTTTTAGAGTACTGTCAAGATCAATGAGTCACTATAAATTAATATATGATTTTTTTTATCAAGATCAATGAGTTTTTTTGGGGAGCCAATATCAGTACTATCGAGATTTGTTTGTTTTAATTTTATTTCATTTACACAAATTAATATATGATTTTTTTTGTAGGTGACAAGAATATTGGATTTTGTTCAAGATGTGATGGTTGAAGATTGAAGATGCAGCAAAGTTTGGAAGGTTGGTTATGTTTTATTTTAGGAGAGACTTAATTTTTTGCTAGTTCTTAAATTAAATACATTGGGTACATTTGTATTGTGATTAGTGCATAGATATTTTTGAGGTGACCAATTTGACAGTCTTGTATTGCAAAAAAATTGGCAATTATTGATTAGCACTTTAATTTCAATTTAAAATTTTTATATGTGTTTATGTTAATTAGTTATATGCGTAAATATTTATATCATGAAAATATTGAAAATGGGTGAGATATTAATTAATATATGATATTTTTTATGTCATAATAGACCACCAAATTATGTAGATAAAAATATCATTATAAAATTCATATGAAGACATTTTAAAATATCATAATAAATAACTATTAAAGATAATTTTAAATGTCTTTATAGACTAATATAGTAAACATTTATATGTGTCACTATAAATTATATAACGAGACATTTTAAATTAACTTTATAAACTATCATTAGTGACATTTTTTATTATGACTATAAATAAAATTCAAGACACTTATAATTGTCTTGATAAATAATTTTAAAGGACATATAAATTTATCATCATTACTATAATAAAATATGTATAAATGTCATTACAAATCTTATAATGACACTCTTTTTTGTCACTATAACAATTATTCATGCTATTAGTGTTGTCACTATTTCTATTTTATAGTGACATTAAGAATTGTCATAAGTGATAAGACTTTAGATGACATCACTATAGAGGACATTTTAACTTGATGTCACTATATCAAAAATGTCAGTATAAGTAATATATGATGACACTTTTCAATGTCATTAAAAGCATTTTTTTCTTGTAGTGTCAGCGTGACGGGCCTCCATCTCCTCACTGAGGCTGTGCATCTCCGTCTACAATAGTGTAATGCGCTAGTCGGTGATCAGTGGAGGAGGCTCCAGCAAGTGCTCGTTGATCTCGGCTGCGAGATCGGCCACGTCTACCTCCACCTCCTCATCCGAGTCGATCTGAGCTCCGACCCTCTGTCGTCTCAATGAGAGAACCCCAGCGGCCGAGATGTCTATACCAGCTAGTGAAAAGTTCCTAGCTCCTATTTCGTCAAACTTGGTCATTGGGATGACCTCCCCAACGGTGATGTCGCGACCGTAGTGGTGAAGTAGAGAGGTGATGATATGACAGTAGGGGGTACGCACTTGACCCTGAGTCGTAATGCTGGATGTGTAGATAATAGTATGGAATATGTGCAGATCAATATCTATGTCTAGATGATGTATCATCGCGTACAGAAGAAAGGTATGGAAGGGTCGCATGGTCGCGACATCGTGTGTAGTCAAGGGGAGAATACACCGAACCAGAACTCTGTAGAGAGCGTAGTCCTGAACCCAGAGATCTACGGACTGAAACCATTGCACCAACGTGATTCGTGTATCTCTGTAGAATTAGGAGTAGAGAGTGTCTATGTTAATGTGTGAGTATGGGGAGCAAAAGGAGGGTCTCTCAGAGGGTAACACAAAACGTGGACTGGGAGGGTCGCAGTCTAAGAAATCTAGTAAGTAAGGTAGGTGAGATAGTCAGATGCATCCCCTGAACAGTAGAGGAGTAGCAAAGGTCATCTAGTTTGACCAGGTTGTTGTAAAATTCTGCACACAGGGTCAAGTTCACTAGATGAGTGCAGAAGACAAGCTGGTCAAGTTGATAGAAATTAATCGCATCCATAGCTATTGGGCAGGACTGGGTAAAGAATTGTCTATTTAGAAAACTAGTCTTAATGGGCTTGTAGGTAGTTTGAGCAAATTTATTAAAGAGTTCTAAGTTTGGGAACCTAGGGTCTGGGCTAGGTTCGGGCCTGGGGTTCGGTTGAGTAACGTGACATTTTCTAAACGAATAAGTAAAATTATGCCTTTAAGAAGCAAAATAATGAAAAATTAATTATAAATGCATATTAAAAATGGTACTGAGGAGGCATAGTTAAAGAAGGGCGTTCGAGAGCACGAGAAGGGCTTCCGGGCGCCTTGGGAGGAAGAGAAGTGAAGGAGGAGTTCGGTTTTGGTGTGGGAGATGAAGAGGGAGCCATGGTCTTTATATAGTACTCATACGGGTGCCCATGAGGTCTCAGGCGCTCGGGTTGATGGTCCCGGGCTCCCGGATCAGGACTGTCAGCAACCTTTACTTTGGCAGATCTGATTGCCTTGGGTGGAGATAAAGATTTGAGTTGCCCAAGTTGACTTTGACTCAACCATTGACCAGTTTGACCATTGACCAGAGTTGGCTGTGTTGACTAGGTTTGACTCAGTTGACTGTGTTTGACTAATTAATAATTTAGTCAAACACGCCCTAGATTCCATTTTAGATGAGTTTATTTGTGATATTCAACATGAAATTCAATAAGTTAGGTCCTAGATATCTCACCCAATCTAGTGTTATCAATCACGTTAACCTTATAGGTTTTGTGAGACAGGTTTTTCAAAAAAAATACAGATTTTGATTTTGAAAAACAAGGTTAATTTTGAAAGACTTGAATTAAAACAAACTTATTAAGTTTTAAGTTTATGTTTATTGATTTTGAAAAGTGTTTGAGTCTATGATTAATTGAAATTTGTGTTAGATTCAAATCTGACGATAGTAAAGTGATTTTGATTTTCAATAATTAGCTTCTAGGTCTTGGTGAGGCACTAGGCCTTCTTTGACCGTAACCTTATTGGATCATCAACCCTTTCCTTGACAAAGTCTTTTATTGAAAATTCATCTTCAAGTTGCTTCTTGAAAAATTTTAGTCTAACTAGTTTGGGTCTTGGATCGGTAGCTTCAGCTAGTTCCACCAGATTGACTTCCCTAACGTACTATCATCTCAACTCCACCAAATACTATGTTATTCAAATTTCAGTTAAGTCATTTTGTCCTTAGTCTAACCAATCCTAGGTCTAAGCATAATGAATTGCTGAAGGATATAAACAAGCAAGCATGCAAGACAGAAAAATTGCAAAAAAAAACTTATCTAATTATGAAAATTATTTTTATATTGGCTCTCCCTCGACTATAGCCTCGATTATGGTTAGGCAAGATGTGAATCTTGTCCTTGGGGATCCAATACTAGTTTGGTCCATCTTGTTTGTTCAAACAGAACTTGGGACCCATGCTTGAACTCAAGATCTAGGTTGGTTCAATACAGCATAATGAGATCGTTGTCTAGACTTGGTTCGATACCCTAATCCAGATCGGTTAAGAAGGTCTTCTGTTTTCCAAGGATAATATCAAGACCCTTGGAACCCGAAGTGAATCGTTCTAAAGCCACTCTGTGCTCCTTGACTTGTGTTTTCAAGGAAGAATTCTCTTTCTCAAGCTTTTGAACTTGAGTGGAGTTTCCTTCTTGAACTTTCTCAATCAAGGATCTCGAGTCGGCTTCCTCTTTCAGGCGTTTTACTTCCTGTCGGAGGGACTCAACCCGGATTTTAGGCATTCGCTAAGTTGCGAGATAAATACGAAATTAATTTCGAAAGTTCATATTCTGAATAACCTCTTACCATTATTTTGTCGTTCTCCGAGATTGTGAGCCTTCCATCGTCTGGCTCCGATTCCGATCCGGTGTCGACGTCTTCCGAAGTGGTTAAGGCGAGAAGATTCGATTGCGGGGCTTCTTCTTCTTCTTCGGTGGAAGATTCATCCCACGTGGCTTGGAGAGCCTTCTTCCTTCGTGTCTTCTTTACCTCCTTCAGATTGGGGCACTCTGATTTGTAATGTCCCTTGTTGTTGCATTCGTAGCAGGTGACATTGGTTTTGCTTTTTGAAGTTGAAGGTTCAGCTGGATCTTCCTTTCTTTGGCTTGCTTTCTTTTTGTTTGTTTGGTGCTTCAGCTCCTTGTAGTAGTCCCGAGCTAGCCGAACCAACTTGGGTCGATCTCCTTCACTATCTTCAGAATCTGAGTCTAAGTCAGACTCGGGTGTTGGTTGAGGTTTCTTCTTGGGGGCTTTTCCTTGAGATTTTCCTGTAATGAAGGCAATACATTTCTCGACCATAGTGGAGTTAGTTTGTTCATGCAATTCTAATTCAGAGAAAAGTTCATCTAATTTAATTTTTAAAAGATCCCTGGACACCTTGTAAGCATCTACCATAGATGCCCATAGTGTGTTCCTTGGGAATGCGTTTAGACTATACCTGATTGGGTCATGGTTCTCTACCTTGTGACCTATCGTGTGCAGCCCATTCATTAGCTCCTGGATTCTGGCGTGGAGCTATGCTGCAGATTCTCCTTCATTCATCTTGATCGTGTAGAGTATGTTCAGCAATAGATCTCTTTTGCTGATTCTGGTATCGGAGGTATCTTCGTTCAGCTCAATCAGCTTGTTCCAAAGTTCTTTGGCGCTGTTGAAAGGTCCCACCTGGTTCAGCTCTTCCTTGGTCAATCCGCATTGCAACGTCTGGGTTGCCTTTGCATCAGCCTCGATCTTCTTCTTCAATGAGGCATCCCATTCAGAATAATGTTGTGCCACTCCTTCTACGTTCTTAGGAATCTCTAGGCCAGATTGGATAATTATCCACATGTCCACCTGAGTTTTCAGGTGGACTTCCATCCTGCTCTTCCAGTAAGAGAAATCATCTCCACTGAATAGTGGTAGTCTGGCTGTGATGAATCCTTCTTGGATGGCCATTAATATTTTCTGAAAAATTAAAAACAAAGAAAACATGTTCCAATACTTTGTCTTGGATTTGTAGTGCGGATGAAATTGATAGCAATGAGAAATGATCGAGTGGTGTTGCACTAACCTCGATTAACGAGAGAGATTCGAAAAAAATTATAATAATTCTGTAAATTGAAAAAAAAACTATCAAATTAGTGGTTGTACCAAATTTGAGCCACCCGCTCTGATACCACTTGTTGGATCGGAGAAAATCGATAGAGGGGGGGGGTGAATATCAATATCAAATTTTTTCGGAAAACAGAGCAATTACGCAGTGGAAAATAACAAATCAAATGCGAACACAAGTTGGTTTTACTTGGTTCGGAGTCGCGGTCGGCTCCTACTCCAAGGCCCACAGTCCTTGACCGTTTACGTTGGGCAATTCTATAGTCGTCAAAAGTCTTTTACAAATTGAGTACAGATATAGAACTGAAAATTGAATTTGCAACAATTTTCATAAATTAAATTTACCGACACCCTAGGTGGATCGAAGTTCGGAGTAAAGGGTCGTCGTCGGCGCTGGAATCTCGAAGTCGGAGCTTGTCGGAGTGTAGCGCTTGAATGAAAGTGCATAGAGCGTTGAGAGCGAAGTTATGTGAAGCCTTGGGGGTGAACCCCCTTTTATAGGACCCATAGGGGTGCCTGTGTCGATGAGGGCGCCTACACGTGGCCTTTCCTGCGCGATCTCTTATCTGCAGGATTGGTCAGCGCTTATCCATCTCACAGGGGCGCCTGGGCTGATGGGGGTGCCCGTAAGGTCCCGGGCGCCTGTGCTGCTTTGGTCCAGAGGCTTCCTAGCATTTGCTTCGTTTGCATCGGTTTAGCCTTCCACTGGGGCGCCCGTATCCATCCGGGCGCCTAGCCCCAGTGAGGCGTCTCACTCCATTGAGGCTCCTCAGCTGCAGAAATTCATTCTTTCGATCCCTACAACCAATGTTAGTTCCAAAACAAAAAGAAGCAAACATGTTAGTCATTATTTACAGCCTAAGCTGTCTTGGTTCTGACTTTGGGTCTTCGTGCCCAGTCCGTGACCAGGACTTCTTGCCCAACTTCTGGTCAGGTCTTCGGTGCCCAGCCCTTTGCCAGGACTTCTTGCCCAGTCCTCGACCAGGACTTCATTGCCCAACTTTCAGTTAGGTCTTCTTGCCCAGTCCTTGACCACGGCTTCTTGCCCATCCCTTTGCCAGGACTTCTTGCCTAGTGTACCTAGGAGTTTTCCTGCACACTTAGTAAGCTTGTTAGATCACAATAACACCTTAACTTCTGAACCGTTTGCCATTATCAAAATCTAGGTTTGACTTAGGTGCTTCCTGCACCAACATAAAAGCCATTGGATGTAAGTGGATCTACAAGAGAAAGAGAGGATCAGATGGGATGGTTGAAACCTTCAAAGCAAGGCTTGTTGCGAAAGGGTACACTCAGAAAGAGGGTATCGATTATGAGCAGACCTTTTCGCCGGTAGTCATGCTTAAGTCTATCCAGATTCTCTTATCTATTGTCGCTCATATGGACTATAAGGTATGGCAGATGGACGTCAAGACAGCTTTCCTTAATGGAAGTCTTGAGGAGACCATCTACATGAAGCAACCATAAGGGTTCATTGCAAAGGGCAAAGAGCATCTAGTGTGCAAGCTTAATCGATCCATTTATGGATTGAAACAAGCTTTGTGATCTTGGAACATCCGCTTTGATGAGGTAATCTAGTCGTACGGATTTATTCAAAGTCCGGATGAATCATGTGTATATAAGAGGTGTGACGGAAACGTAGTCGTATTTCTTGTACTTTACGTAGATGACATTTTATTAATTGGCAACAATGTCAAAGTGTTATCAGACGTAAGGGTTTGATTGTCAAAACAGTTTGACATGAAGGACTTGGGAGAAGCGGGACACATCCTTCGGATCATGGTCATAAGGGATCGCCAGAAAAGGATGTTGTGCATATCCCAAGATTCATACATTGACACTGTCTTGGCTCATTTTAGCATGGAAAACTCTAAGAAGGGTTTTTTACCCTTCAGGCATGGAGTTCCTCTATCCAAGGAGATGTGTCCGAAAACATCAAAGGAGATAGAGAAAATGAAGGCGGTTCCTTATGCATCGGCAGTAGGAAGCCTCATGTATGCTATGTTGTGCATGAGACTAGATATCTGTTTTGTCGTGGGCATGGTCAGCAGATATCAAAGTAACCCTGGACAGGGACATTGGACTGCGGTAAAGGATATATTAAAATACCTGAGATGGACTAGGGATTATATGCTGGTTTATCGGGCAGACCAATTAGTCCCTGTGGGTTATACGGATTTAAATTTCCAGTCAGACAGGGACAAGAGTAAGTCAACCTCGGAGTTTGTATTTACTTTAGGAGGTGGAGCCATAGTTTGGAGGAGTGTCAAGTAGAAATGCGTGGTGGACTGACGGTTCCCCATACTGGTGTCACGAATGTGGGTATCAAATTTAGAAATTTATAAAGGTGAAAAACCCTTGCTAGCAAAGTAGAAATGTAGAATAGGGGCCTCAGGTCGTATTTTTCCAGGACTAGTTGCGAGTGTTCGAATTCAACTTGAAATTTATTTATCGTCAAATGTTTTGGGTTTTCTAAATAAAATGGGGGTTTCGTTTTGCAAATAAGATTTGGAATATAATTGAAATGAAACAAGTTTAACTAGGCAAATTTAAACTAGGAAATTGCTATTTAAACTTAACCAACTTGGAAATGAGCAATTCAATTTAAAATGATGGAATTTCAAAACAGAAGCTAGTATTGAATTCAGGCAAACAACAAAACTTAAGCTAAATAGCAGAAATCGAGTTAAGCTCACATACTTCAACTGTAAAACAAGAAACAGGGTTAAATTGTGTTGGAACACTACCTGATCGGTCGACAGTCCGATCAGGTTCAAGTCTGATCGGTCAGCAGACCGATCAGATGTAGTCTGGATCGGACTATAGTCCGATCAGTAACTCAAACACAAACTGAAACAGAACACGATTACTGCAGAACAAAATTCAGAAATAAGAATTAACTAAAAACTAAACATCAAACCCTTCCTTTGGCTCAAATTCTTCTTGCTGTCAAACAAGATTCAGCTACGAACCCCCTAGCTCGACAAATCGCCAGATCTCAAGCTTCCGCGATCAACTCAGCTCAACTTGCCTCAAGAGAACCATCCTTTCGATCCCTTTGTTCTCGACTTGTGGGAATGTGATGACGGCTCAAGGACGATCAGATCAACTCAGAGAACCCCTCTGACTTGCTCCGATTGATGAAAGATGAAGCACAACAAGAATCGATCAGATAATTTCAGAAACTGGCGAAACCCTCGCCGAGCCTCTTCTCAGCGAAAAATTAATCATATTAGCTCCTGGAGATGTTGTTCCGACTATCTGGAACTCAAACCAAACTCGGATTCAATGTGGCCGCGCAATCAGACGAAGAAACGGAGAAGAAATCGCAAGAACAGATGATGAACAACGCAAACAAATTGGCGAAGACGCGACAACGAGCTCGGCGAGGGAATTTCTATTTTAACTGAGCATTTCGAATTTGGACGGCTGTGATTGCTCCGATCCCATCCAACGGTCGAATCAAGTCAGATCGAACCCAAACTTCCTAGATCTTGATCAAGGGCTCTAATCTACTGCTCCTTGGCTCGGATCACTCAGATCTGAAGCGGATGGCTCAGATCATCTCTTCTCTAGCTTAGACGGTTTAGATCCTCCATTGCTTGATCCAACGGCTGAATCAACTCGGATCTGGCCCAAACTTTCAGATCTCTATCCATCTACTTGATTAAGTCTATCTTGAGCTTGGATCGATCAGAAGTTGAAGGATGGTTCGGATCTAAGCGTTCTCTTGAATGGACAACCCATATTAATCCGATGCTTGATCCCTTTGATCCGAATCCAATTCTGACCCAAGTTTAACCCAATATGATCCAGGTCTATGATCATCTGATCTCTACAAAATGATATTAAATTTTAGTGTCAAAACATCTCAAATATAGAAAGAATTGAATTTTAAGATAAGATGGAGACAATCCATGAAACCTCATGTAATGCAAACTTAAGCATATGAATAGTGGATCAAAACATGGATTTGAAGGCCTAATTTAATTAACAAAATGAAAGTTATCAACTCCCCCACACTTATTCTTGGGCATCGCGCACAAGCTACAAAGGAACTAAAATGCATCCCCCTAGATTATTCTCGATCATTGTAAGAAGCAATTGAGAAGAAATTACCTAGGGTTGTCAATTCTCAAAAATCTAAGCTCAATAAACTAGTTCCTTGTCCTTAAATCAACAACTTAGCTTACTTCCTCCTTCATGACTCATTGAGATGAAATCAACACACAAAATCTTCCAAAGGAATTTTAAGTAGCTCTCTTCCTAAGTTCTACATTTCAATGAAAATGGAGCTCACTCAAACACAACATGTTTCTTGAACTACCATAAGCTTGCTTATTATCTACTCTCCACCATCATTCTTTCCTTGGATCCACATCTACAAAGGTTTATTAGAACACATAAAAGAAGTATGAAATGAATAGAATGAAAAAAAATTTTCCATGAATTCTGATACCAAAGACTAATGGTAAAGGAAATAAAGACAAATGATATGATAAGAAAAAGAATATGATGAAGAGATATAGCATGAAGAAGAAATATGGAAAAGTAAGGAAAAATAGAAAACTTAGATACTCAAAATTATTCCTAATGCTCTTTTCCCTTTTGTGATAGCCTCTTATGAATCCTGAGCCAAGGGAAGTGATTATGAACAGAATTGGAGGAGGTTTAATACTGAAAGCAATGTTCTGTGTTGTGCCAGCTGCTCAGATCGGTCCAGAGACCGATCAGACATTTCCTGATCGGTCTGGTGATCGGACTGGTGCTCCCTGATCGGACTGGTGACCGATCAAGGGCTGATCAGTAGCCAATTTCCAAAATTTCGAAACTGCCTTTTGCTTGAATTTTCCTTTCTTCCAATCATCACTGAATCTTAACTCATCTAGCTTCTTATTCTCGACTCCAAATTCAAAAATCTATCCATCGTTTGAACCTTTATGATCTTCTTTGACTTTTCTTTTTTTTTTTTCTGTTTTCTATTTTTTTCAGCTGCATTGTTGTTGTTTTTTTTTCTTGCAGCTTCAACTACACCCCACGACCAAACTCTACTCCCTCATCTCCACTTCAGTCATGGCAACAATTTGAACTTTTGAAAACAATTCCACTTGCCAATTCCATGTCTAAATGGAACATTTGGTAGGCTTGAAAAGTATCACTAAAAACTAACCTTTATGAGCTCCCATTCCTTTCAAAACTAGCTTCATAGAGTTGAAACACCAAACAACATCCATAAATCAGATTACTCCAAAAATGATATTAACTTTTCAATGCTCACAACTCATCTTTGATACATCACCCATCAAATTGGCACAATTCTCCATTTCTTTTCTTCTCTTCTCTCTTTCTTTTTCTATTTTTGCATTGTGTTTCTCATGCTCTTTCATTCCTTTAATCCCATCAAGACATTCGGAATCCACACCAATCCATCTAAAACCCATAAAAAAAATTATAAACATCATGATACAACACTTCTCATCCTAAAACCATTATAAAGCACTAGCTACCTCCCCTACACTTAAATCTTTGTCCGTCTCAGGCAAAATAACATCAAGAAAAATCTCAAGCTACCAAGTATATAGAGAAATATGGATATGAGCAGAAAAATTGGGAAAGGGAAGAATAAAGCATGTATCAACAAGATATGATGCAAAAGGGAAGCCAAAATGACTAACCTTTATGAATGTGGTCCAATCATAGAAATATGGTTTTGAAAGAACCTAAGCATGTTCTAGAGTGCAATTGTTAGTATTGTGAGAGAAGTGTCCTAAGGCAATCGCCTTATGATTGTAATCATTTATTTTAATAAATGAATATTCACTATTTGAGTATACATGTTTGTGTATTTGATTGAGATCTTAAACTCATTTACTGAATGTCCGCAATACAATTCACAGCATGAGAGAATTTGTGATGAATTCACAACTAGTGATTATCTCTACAAGTGCAATTGTGAAGTATTGAAATTGTCCCTAGTCGATGAACTGATAAATACAGACACTATCAATTCTGTTAAGACTAGCATGGGTTATTCTCTAATCAACTGATTCTCACTGGCTGGAGACATTGGGATGTCCGGAGATAAACATGAATGCTAGTTAAGGGAACTAGTTCATTGTAGTGACTGGCTGTAAAACTTCATATGGTAATCTACTTATAGATATGTCAATGAAGTTCTTACTGTAGCTTAAGTGCGATGTTCCTTTGACTTGCGGTCTTCAAGTCATCTTGGTCATGGAGACTTATACTTTAACATCTTAAGCAAGCATCTCTAAGGAGGTGTGGACCCAGGATGGTTGGGTATAAGCCGAAGTGCCCGAAGATGTTTGAACAACCTACAAAGGATTCACCACTCCTTGCGAGGAGATGTATACCCAAGGCCTATCGTCGGATTGTTACTCGAAGCCTCTGGCCAGAGCATCACATGTTCCGAGTATGAATCTCTCAGAAACATGAGAGTAATTAGAATCTATTGGACGAGAAAGACATTACTTGGGCTAGGTGTGACGTAGTCAGCCTAGTGGGGACTGACACACAAAGACCATGTCCTGAACCAAGTGGGTATAAGATGGTGAAGGGAATGAGGCACGATTCATTAGAGCTGCTGAAGGGTTTCAGAATTATTTCTGAGGTCAACCGTTGATCATTCGATTAATTGGGGATCATGATGTACTACTAGGTGCCACTCATGATCGTTCTATAATTGGTTAATTATAGACGGCCAACATAAATCGAAAGCCTATTTAGTCACACGCACTACGAGTAATCCGAGGGATTTAAAATAAGTTGAAAATTGGATTTTCCGATCAAGAGAGATAAGTCGAATCTGATTTTTTCAGAGACGCATCGGAAGCATAAAATGACTAAGTCTTTTGAAGACTTATTGAACGAATTAAATGAGTTTAATTCGTGAGATCGCGGCTTGGGTTTGGCCGGCCAAAGAAGGGTCCCCACCCTCTTTTTTTGGCAAGCCACAATAAGAGGGAAGAACCAAATTATTTGGTTCAAATTTATAAAATAAACCGCGCGTGGTTTGTCTTATAAAATTATGGATAAAGAAATTTGTATAAAGAAATTTATATAAAGAAATTTATATAAAGAGATTTATTTTTCATGGAAATTAAAATAAACCTTGGATTGCTTTATTTTATTTTATAAAATCAATAATGGATTGATTTACCATGATAAAGAAATTTATATAAAGAAATTTCTTTCCATAATAAAAGGGGAGACATGGTTGTTTTTATTATAAATTAAGTTATAATAAAAACTTGGCATAACGGAATAATTCATAGAAAAATTTATAAGATAAATTTCTTATGAAAACTTTATTCCGTTAAGAGGAGACTTGGTGATTAAGAGGCTACTATATAAAGGTACTAAGGCAAGGCTTGGAAATTAATCCAAGAGATCAAGGATTCATGCCTAGCCTCTCTCCCTCTCCTTCTCTCCCTCTCCCTCTTCTAGTGCCGCCGGCCCTAGGGCCCTCCCCCTTTGCCGTGAGCTTCCACCACCAAGAAGAAGCCAAAGAAGAAGAAGAAGCGGGCGCGACTCCTTCCTTCCTCCCGGAATCTTGATTCCGTTCTTCGTTTGGTGGTTAGTTTTTCATCTCTCTCTTGGTATTCTTGTCGTGCCTTTGGAGAATCTAGTAGTTCTTGTCGGCACGAAACTCGTGGCTTTGCGAAGTCATCCCGAAGAAAACCCGGCGTGGACACGAATAGAGGCGGAGCTTCCAAGGGACGCTACGGTTGGATCCCGTCCCTTTCTACGAGTTACGCGAGGTATTAAGTAAATTAGTTTACATTCTGCAAAATTTTAAATGTATGATCATGTCTCCACAACATAAGGTTGCATGCTAGATACGTGGTTAAAATAATTTGAGAAATTATTTATGTTAAACCTTCGGTTGCACGTAATTAAATTTTAAAATTACGAATCTGTATCCATGTCAACATGCACCCGGTCCCAACAGCAATCACATGTGTGTATCTCACAAATAAAGCTAAGTCCTCACTAGGTAAAAAGAATTCATCTCAATTCATCACTCTAGAGTCCATAACCAAGTAGTACTCAAGCAACCAAGAATTTTCATCTATTGACTCAAATCCTAAGTTTGACAACCAAATTTATTTGTTTTCAAAAGACTCTAAAATGATATAGAGACAACCTAGAGGGATATATTTATTTCTAATCATGCAAAAATAAGGTGCCAAAATTATGAAATGGTATCTACAATCACTATTTATTCAATCTACACTTCCTAAGCATTTATTGTCTACAATTCATGTAAAAGGAAACTTAACTACTTGGAAACAATAACACGGTATTGACAATGAAATAAAATGCAAGGAAAAGAAAACTCCTCTTTAGGTTGGGTAGGTAGCATCTTTAATGTCTAAACCATCCACCTCTAGCTCCTTTAGTTCTTCAAAATATTTCTTGAGCAGGTGGCCATTTACTTTCCACATAAAACCATTAGTCTCATCTTTAATTTCAAAAATACCATAGGGAAAAATATTAGTCACAATAAATTGACCTTCCCACCCTGACCTCAACATACCCTTAATCAACTTGAGCCTTGATTTGTACAATAAGACCTTGTCACCAATTTGAAATTCTTTTCTCACTATACGTTTGTTATGGAAGTTCTTGGTCTTTTCCTTGTAGATCCTTGAGTTCTCAAATGCTTCAAGTCTAATCTCTTCAACCTCTTGCAGTTGAAGTTTCCTCTCTTCTCCCACCTTGGTAGCATCATAGTTACAAGCCTTTACCGCCCAATATGCCTTGTGTTCTATCTCCACGGGAAGATGACAAGCTTTTCCATACACTAAGCGGTAGGGAGACATGCCTATTGGTGTCTTGAATGCCGTTCTATAAGCCCAAAGTGCATCATCTAGCATCTTGCTCCAATCTTTTCTATTGGGCCCAACGGTCTTTTCCAAAATTGCTTTGATTTCTCTATTGGAAATTTCGGCTTGGCCATTTGTTTGGGGATGATAGGAAGTAGAAACCTTGTGTACAACCCCGTACTTACTAAGCAAGGCCTTCATGTGTTTGTTGCAAAAGTGAGATCCTTGGTCACTTATTATAGCTCTAGGAATTCTTAACCTACAAAATATATGTGACCTGACAAAACTAACAACAACAGAAGAGTCATTAGTTTTGGAGGGAATGACCTCCACCCATTTAGAAACATAATCTACAGCAAGTAAAATATACAGATAACCACAGGATGCAGGAAAAGGTCCCATAAAATCAATTCCCCAAACATCAAAAATCTCACAATATAGCATAGTCTGCTGGGGCATCTCATTTCTAGCTCCTATGTTCCAAGTTCGCTACCATCTATCACAATTTTTATAAAATACATATGCATCATGGATTAAGGTGGGCAAATACAATCCACACTCTAAAACCTTCCTAGCCGTTCTTTGTGGTCCAAAGTGTCCCTCACATACTGA
Organism: Boesenbergia rotunda; assembly: GCA_024364735.1. Classification (NCBI taxonomy): domain Eukaryota; kingdom Viridiplantae; phylum Streptophyta; class Magnoliopsida; order Zingiberales; family Zingiberaceae; genus Boesenbergia; species Boesenbergia rotunda. The sequence goes on along the minus strand of JAGFNQ010000271.1, from coordinate 33,166 downwards.
TGAATGGCAAAAGGTAAGAACTGAACAAATCTCATGGTCAGGTATGCATCTCCTAATTATTTGGTCATTACAAAATTTCCATAAATATGGGTCATCCCACACATATAATTTAGTATCACTTTTAAGTTTATCTTTTTGAGCATTAGAAAAGTGTGTAGGAAAAACATGTGCAGCTGAGAAATTAACAAGATCTGCATACCAAGGTGACTCACCATGTACTGCCAGAAGGTGCTCATCTCTGAAATCATCGTCAATGGTGGTAGGAGATCCACCTCCTTCAATTCTGCTTAGGTGATCTGAAACCAAGTTTTCTTTGCCACTTCTATCTCTGATTTCTAAACAAATTCCTGGAGTAGAAGAATCCATCTGATTAGCCTAGGCTTAGCATCTGGCTTCTTCAATAAGTACTTTAAAGCTGCATGATCAGAAAAAACAATGACATGTGAGCACAATAAATAAGATCTAAAACGGTCTAAAGCAAAAACTATGGCAAGAAACTCCTTTTCAGTGGTGGTGTAATTTGCTTGGGCGGCATCTAGGATATTGTAGGCATAGCGTATGACATGAGGTGCTCCATTCACCCTCTATGCTAGAACAGCTCCTACAGCAAAGTTAGATGCATCACACATTAATTCAAATGGCAAATTCCAATCAGGTGATTTAATAATAGGAGCTGAGGTAAGAGCCTCCCTGAGTTTGTGAAAAGCTTCTTTGCACTTATCATCAAAACAAAATTCAACATCTTTTTGCAAAAGTTTTGTCAAGGGTCGAGCAATATCACTAAAGTCTCTAATAGACCTGCGGTAAAAACCTGCATGTCCAAGAAAGGCACGAATATCCCGTACGCATAGGGAGTAAGATAAAGAAGAAATAACATTGATTTTTGCATGATCTACATCTATACCTCTCCTAGAGACTATGTGTTCTAGTACAATTCCATGCTCTACCATAAAATGACATTTTTCAATGTTAAGCACAAGGTTAGTCTCAATGCAACGGTGTAAAACCCTAGACAAATTTTCTAAACATGAATCAAAAGACGTGCCAAAAACTGAAAAATCATTCATAAAGATCTCCATACAATGCTCTAACAACTCACCAAATATACTTACCATACATCGTTGAAATGTTCCTGGATCGTTGCATAGTCCAAATGGAATCCGTCTGTTGGGAAATGTACCAAAGGGGCAAGTGAAGGTAGTCTTCTTTTGGTCCTCTGGGTCGATACAAATCTGGAAGTAGCCTGAATACCCGTCCAAAAAGCAGTAATGGGACTTCCCTGCCAGTCTCTCAAGCATCTGATCAATAAAGGGTAAAGGGAAGTGGTCTTTCCTCGTGATTGTGTTGAGATTTCTGTAATCAAAGCATACTCTCCATGAATTTTTAACTCTTGTGGGTACTAGCTCGTTGTTTGCATTTTCTACCATTGTAACTCCAGATTTCTTTGGCACCACATGTATGGGACTAACCCACTGACTATTTGAAATTGGGTAAATGATTCCTGCATGTAGAAGTCGAGTCACCTCTTTCTTAACAATGTCCAAAATGAGTGGATTAAGTCTCCTTTGTGGCTGCCTCACTGGTTTAACATTTTCTTCCAAGAATATCCTGTGCATGCAGATAGCTGGGCTAATACCTGGTATATCTGATAAAGTCCACCCAATAGCTTTCTTGTACTACCTCAGGACTCGTAATAATTTTTCTTCCAGCTCTAATTCCAAGTGCTGAGCAATAATAACTGGAAAATTCTGCTCCTCTCCTAGAAAAACATACTTCAGATGGTCTGGTAGTGGCTTAAGCTCAATCTGGGCCTGCTCAGAAGGTATGAGTGATCCTTGGGGCTCAGTGCAATCCCCTACACTATCACACCTAAACTCTGAATCCTCTGAAACATCAATAGAAATAGGTGATCCTTGGGGCTTTGTGCAATCCCCTACACCTAGAAAATCCTCTCCAGCTGGAAGTAGATTTGAAATACCCTCTGAAATGTCCTCAGCCTCAATAGCAAATATATCCTCAGCCTCCCCTGAACTGCCAACTCCTATGGAAACATCAAATGAAACTCCCTCAGCAAGTATATCTGCATCATCCAGCTCCTCCAGAATACCAATGCTCATAATAGAGTGGTCCTCTCTCGGGTGCTTCATCGCATCAAAAATGCTAAACTGAACTACTGTGTCTCCAATCTCCATGGAGAGTGTGCCAGCATAAACATCTATCTTTGTTCTCGCAGTCTTCATAAATGACCTTCCTAAAATGAGTGGAGATCTGTGTGCAAGATAATCTCCCTCCATATCCAAAATGTAAAAATCTACAGGAAATATCAACTCCAAAACCTTTACCAACACATCTTCAATTATACCGGCTGGGTGGGTCTGGCTCCGGTCTGCTAACTGAATCACCACACCAGTAGGCTGTAGAGGGCCTATACCAAGCATCTGGAAGACTGATCTGGGCATCACATTTATGGAGGCTCCTAAATCCAACATAGCATCATGGAACATAGTCCTCCATATCTCACAAGATATAGTAAACACCCCTGGGTCTTCACACTTCTGAGGGATGACATGGATAAGTGCTGAAATATTTTTCCCCAAGCTGACCAACTCATTCTCCTTAAGCTTCTTTTTATGAACACATAAATCTTTTAGGAATTTTACATACTTAGGAATCTGTTTAATCATGGTCAACAAGGGTACATTGATCTCCACTTTACTAAACAATTTCACTAGCTCATTGTATTCCTTAGCTTTCTCCTCTTCCACTTGCTTCTTAGCTTGGGTTTTGCACTGAGGAAAGGGCAAAGGAACTCTCATTTCTTCCTCTTGAGCTGAAAATGTAGGTGCTGTCCTGTTTTTGAAAAAATCAGCTCTTGGACCATTTTGAGTTGAAGCAACCTTCCCACTCCTCAAAGTAATAGCGCTAATGTTCCCCTTTGTGTTGGGAGTGTAACGCCCCAAAATTCCCATTTTTAGTTCTTAAAGTCCTTAGAATTATTTAAAAATGGTTTAGAAATATTCTAGATATTTTTAGGGATTTTAGAATATTTTTATGGAATTTTCCGAGTCCGTTTAGTATATTTAAAAAAGGAAAAACGTTTAAGGGCAGTAGGGGGTTCGAACCCGCGATCAGCAGGAGACCAGGCGCGAGCGCGACCAGCTAGGCTAGGGTATCAAGCACAACGAAAAGTGGAGAGAAATATATTTATGGAGTAGTTACGATTCTTTTCATAAAGATAGTATAAATAGATGAGTTAAGAGAGGAAATTAGATTTTTGGTTTTTCTCTTCCTCACCCTAGCCGCGCGACCTCCTCCCCCTCTCACGCACGCACGCCAACACCAAGCCTTCTCTCCTCTTCCAAGGGGCGCCGGCCAAGGAGGGATCAAGGAAAGCGGAGCGTTGCGTTCGTCTCGACGAGAGGAGCGCGTAGGCGCGAAGAATTCTCCGAGATCTCAAGTTTCTCCCGAGCCCTAGACCTCAATTTCGGTTGTAAGTCCAAGATATCAATGTAAGTACTGCTCACCTGCAGTAAGAGGCGATTTTTCCGCAAGAATTTCCCTTAAAAGTTTTTTAGAAGAGATATTTCCTTTTTGTTTAAGTTTTTGCATGTGATCTTAGTTCATTAAATGCTTGTATAAGTTTGATAAAGCACCCTATGTGAGATTAGGGGCTAAGAAAGTTATGAGAAAAGAAAAGAGAAGATAAAGATAAGAAAAGAAAAGGTCAAGGCCTTAAGAAATCCCCAAAAGTCAAGACTTAGGGATTTTAGCACGCAAGGTGCTCGAGAAAATGCCAAGGCATTTACAGATAAGAAAGAAAAGAAAGAAAGCTATTTTATTTTCTAAGGCCAGTACCCGGCGTCCAAGGGCGTCGTTAAAGAAATCCAGGTGTCCAATTCCAAGGTCTTGGCCCTGGTAGACCAAGGTCTGCTCTATTAGGATTGGTGGCTCGCTACCCCAACCTTTTAGGGAACGCGCATGAGATGGTACATACGTCTTCAGTGGATCTAAGTGATTATTATTTTCAAGTATATGCTTTAGCAAAGTTTCTAAAGTTTAAAGAGTTTTCAAAAAGTTAAAGAATAACTAAAGTTTCAAGTTGAGCCAAGAAAAGTAAATTGAGATTTATTAATGCATGAGTATGCATGTTTTGAGTTATACAAGTTCTTAGTTTTCTTTCAAGCATACAAGTATCTCATCTGATTTTCATATTGATCAAGAAGCATGTTTGCACATTTCGAGATTTTGTGAGCTAGATAGTACTTACTAAGCTTTTTGCTTACTAGTTGCATTTCCTCTTACTGCAGATAAAGGTAAAGGCAAGCAATTCTGAAGGAAGGCGACGAGGCGGTGCTGAGTAAAGTGTGTGTGGTGGCTGATTTTGGAGAGATCCTTGAGACGAGACAATTTAGTTATTTGAATTACAATGTTTTAGTTTATTCAAATTTCGAGTTCTTGCTTTATGGAGTTTAGCGAACATTTAAGCTTGGATAGTACTACATGCTCAATTTCTTAGAGTAAAGATTCCATGACATTTCATTTAGCATACATATCCTTATGATTGCGTTGGATGAGTAGAAGTGTGAGTAGTTTGGAATATTGATACGTTGTTAGAGAAATAGATGCATGTGCCATGATAGTATTAATTTCCCTTTGAATCAAGTTTTTATTGCTTAAGTATGTTTAGAAAAGTTGCTTTCTCATTTGATAATGCCTTAGGGATGTTTCAGAATTTTGTGTGATGAGTTTCAATGGTTAGAAGTTAAGTTTGGTACAAACTCTAGCTTAAAGTCTATGTAGATTTTTCATAACATGCTAAATTTCGCAAAAGTCCTAATTTCAAGTTTATGGATTCGTTTTGATTGGCTAAATTGTTTAGAAAACTGGTATAGAGTATAGAAATGATGTCATGATTTTATATGGCTCGAAAGTATAGGTTTGGTGGAGTTTTGAAACAAGGCTTCGAATCTGGAAAACAGGTTTCAGACTTATCAGTCGACTGGTACAGTATCAGTCGACTGATACCCGTAAGCTGAGTTGGGCGAGGCAAGTTTCAATAAGTATTTTCTTACGAGTTTTTGAGAAAGAAAGTGTGACATGGTATCATGCATGACTATTTAAGTTAGAATATCATTCTTAAAAAAAAAGAAAAAGAAAAAAAAAAGATTTCCGCATTTTTAGTCGTGCATTAGAGTCGAGAAGTAGACAAAAGTAACGATCCGTCTAAGGCAGAGAAGGCGGGTCGCTACAGGGAGTAGCTTGAGAAGGTAGTTGGCTTGATCCTTGAGCTTGCATTTGATTCATCCCACTAGCCAATTGTCCAATTTGCCTCTCAAGATTTTGAATGGTGGGATCGTTTCTTTGTTGCTGCAAAAGTTGTTGAAGCATCTCCTCTATTTTTTGTTGTTGCGCATTTCCCCTACTAGAGCCTCCATAGCCCCATTGGTTAGCATGAGCCTGTGATTGAACTTGAAAAGATGATTGAGGTGGTTGAAATTATTGAACTTACTGAGATCCTTGAAAGTATGGTTGTTGGGGCTGATTGTAGGGTTGAAATGGTTGAGAAAATTGCTGAAAATTCTACTGAGAACTTGGTTGAAATGGTTGAGAATTGTAACTCTGAAAATTCTGAGGTTGAGATTGAAATTGTGGTTGAGAGGGCTGAAATTGTGTGGGATGGACGTTCAGATTTGAGGGCTGAAAACTTTGGTTGAATGACTGATAACCTTGCTGTGATAACTAATTTTGTGGCTGAGATGATTGATATTGTTGCTGAAAACTCAGATTTCCTTGAAACCCTTGCTGAAAATTCGGATTTCCTTGGAAAGGTTGCAGATTTTGTTGGTAGGGTTGTTGAAATTACTGATTTGGTTGTTGAAATGGCTGAAATTGTTGTTAACCGTGCTGAACATGCTGGAAATTCTGTTGGGGCTGTTGATAGGGTTGTTGTGATGGGTTTTGCTGACTAAAAGAGTTGTCATACTTCAAGTTGGGATGATCCCTCCAACCCGGATTATAGGTAGATGAGTAAGGGTTGTTTTTAGCTTGGAATTGTCCCCTAGTCAATGCAGCTAATGTCTCATCTTGTTGGAGGTTAGGACATAGATCCGAATTGTGGTCTTGACTTGAACAAATACTGCATAACCTCATCACTTGGCTTGAAGGTGGTGGTACTAAGAAATTCTGATTTTGACTCACATTATTTAGAGCCATTTGCTTCACCAGGGATGTGAGCTCCATCAATGAATTCTTGATTTCCTTCTACTCATTTGATACCATCTGAACTTCATTAACTCCTCTGGTAGACAAAGCTCTGCTACCAAATTGCTGTGAGTTCTCTGCCATATTTGAAATTAGCTCCCTAGCTTGATCTGGTGTTTTGTTTACTAGGGCACCTCCTGCTGCAGCATCTATCATGATCCGATCCATCTGAAGAAGTCCCTCTTAAAAATACTGAATGAGTAATTGCTCACTAATCTGGTGATGTGGGCAGCTAGAATAAAGTTTGTTGAACCTTTCCCAGTAATCATACAAAGTTTCTCCTACTACTTGCTGTATGCCACATATGCTCTTCCTGATGATTGCAGTCCTAGATGCTAGAAAGTATATCTCCAAGAATGCTTTCTTCATAGAAATCCAGCTAGATACATGCCCAGTAGGTATGTAGTAAAACCAATCCTTCGCTGCTCCAGTCAGGGAAAATGGAAATGCCCTCAGTTTGATATCTTCCTCTGAAATACCCTGAGGCTTCATGGAGGTATAGACAACGTGAAACTCATGTAAATGCCTATTGGGATCCTCCCCAGACTGACCTTGAAATTTGGGCAAAAGATGAATAAGTCCTGATCTTAATTCAAAATCTCCAGTGAGCTCTGGGTAGCAATGCAGGAGTACTGAAAGGCATCATCTGGTGCTGCTAGTTCCTTCATAGTTTTCTGATGGTCTGCCATAAGATCAACTGAATAAGCAATAGACTGCGTAGGAAGAATATAAAAAGACTCTAAAACACTTAGTTGAATCCTCCTGACTCTGAAAGTTCTTTCAATTTCAGGATCAATGTTTTCAAAAATACCACCGCAGATCTGGTCATGCACAAATACAAAATCGCAGC
>JAGFNQ010000271.1:0-20147 GCA_024364735.1 Boesenbergia rotunda | reverse complement strand
CGCCAGTCTAAAGAGACCAAGTGAACTTGATCTTATTAGAATTGGTTTCCTTAACGTACTATCATCTCACCTCCACCCAATACTATGTTGTCAAGTTTCAGTTAAGTTTGTTCAGTCCTTATCTAACCATTCCTTAATCTAAGCATGGTAAATTGTAGGAATTTTAAATAAACAATCAGACAAGCAATTGCAATCAAGAATTAAAACTATTTATCTAATAATGAATATTGTTTTCAGTTTGGCTCCCCCTGGACTAAAGCCACGGTGATGGTTAGGCAAGATGTGAATCTTGTCCTTGGGGATCCAATACTGATTTGATTCAGTCGGTTTGTTCAGGTATAGTTTAGGTACCCATGCCTGAATTTTGCCTTTGGACTGATTCAGTACAGCAAAGTAAGATCTTTGCCGAGATTTGGTTCTATAGCTCAATCCGGATCGATTTAGAACTGATTTCTGTTTTCCAAGGATCATGTCAAGACCCTTGGAACCAGATGTAAATCGTTCTAATGCTGATCTAAGATCCTTAACCTGAGTTTTCAGGGAGGAGTTTTCCTGTTCAAGTTTTTCAACTTGAGTAGGAGTTCCTTCCTGAACCTTCTCGGTTAAGGGTTTAGAGTCAGCTCCCTCTTTCAGGAGTTTTACTTCTTGTCGGAGGGACTCGACTCGGAGTTTGGCTTTGGCCAAATCTCGAGAAAGAAAAGAAATTAACTCACTTAATTGCAATCTATTAAAACCAGTTACCTTAATTTCTCCGTCTTCTGTGAAGGTCAGCTCGCCGTCCTCTTGTTCTGTTTCTGACTCAGTCTCGACTTTATCTGAGGCGGTTAGAGCTAGAAGATTGGACTGGGGTGCCTCTTCCTCTTCTTCTGAGGATGATTCGTCCGAGGTTGCTTGCAGTGCCTTCTTTCTTCTCGTCCTTTTTATCTCCTTTAGGTTAGGGCACTCTGACTTGTAGTGGCCCTTTTTCTTGCACTCGTAGCAGGTCACATTAGGCTTGTTCGCGGGTTCAGTTGGTTCATCCTTTCTTCGTCCGGTTTTCCGTTTGTTGGTTCGGTTCTTCAGCTCCTTGTAGTAGCTTCGAGCGAGCCGGACCAACTTAGTTTGATCTCCATCTTCTTCTTCTGAGTCTGAGTCAGAGTTAGACTCAGGTTCGGGTTCAGGCTTCTTCTTCGTTGTCCTTCCAGTTTTACCTGCAACGAAAGCAATACCTTTCTCGACCATATTGGTGTTAGTTTGTTCGTGCAGTTCTAGTTCGGAAAACAATTCGTCTAATTTTATTTTAGAAAGATCTCTAGAGATTTTGTATGCATCTACCATAGATGCCCACAAGGTGTTTCTAGGGAAGGCGTTTAGGGCATACCTTATTAGGTCACGGTTTTCAACCTTGTGACCTATTGTGTGAAGACCGTTCATTACCTCTTGGATTCGTGCGTGGAGCTGGGCTGCTGTTTCGTTGTCGGCCATCTTGATGGTATAGAGTTTGTTTAGTAGCAGATCCCTCTTGCTGATCCGAGTATCTGAAGTCCCTTCGTGTAGCTCGATCAGTTTTGTCCACAACTCCATTGCACTGTTGAAGGGGCTCACACGGTTCAGCTCCTCTTTCGTCAATCCGCATTGAAGAGTCTGAGTAGCTTTTGCGTCGGCTTCTATCTAGCGTTTTAGGGAGTTGTCCCATTCGGAGTAGTTCTGAGGAAGTCCATCAGCATTTCGGGGGATCTCCAGACCGGACTGGATAATGATCCACATGTCCACCTGAGTTTTCAGGTGGACCTCCATGCGGCTTTTCCAGTAGGAAAAGTCTTCTCCACTGAAGAGTAGAGGTCTTGCGGTGCTGAATCCCTCTTGCATAGCCATTTAGACTGAAAAAGAAAACTTAAATTTTTTTCCAAGACTAGGTCTTGGATTAGCAGTGCTGGATAAATTAAATAACAAGGGGTGTTGCACCAACCTTGCTTAAAAAAAATCGAATGAAATATTTAGCGAAAGATTCGTAAGAGAAAGAAAAAAATTAATTAAAAAAATCCGAAAAAAATTTCAAATTGGTGGTTGCACCAGATTTGAACTTCCCCGCTCTGATACCACTTGTTGGATCGAGAAAACCGATAGAGGGGGGTGAATATCGGAAATCGTTCGGACTTTCGTAAAGAGCACGTACGCAGCGGAAATAAAAAACAACACGAACACAGCACAAAGACACAGTCGATTTACTTGGTTCAGAGCCTGTGTCGACTCCTACTCCAAGGCCCACGGTCGTTGACCGTTTACTTTGGGCAATTCTATATGAGCGCAAAATCAGTTTACAAGAATAGATTTACAAGTATAGCACCATAAACTTTTAATAAAACAAAAGGAACTCTTCTTTTACCGACGTCCGGTTGTGGGTTGACTTTCCGGAGCAGCAGGACGTCGTCGGCTCGAGTTGGACAGTTTCTGGAGCACGGTGTGAGCACAGAAGAGCGTGGAAGTGTTGAGCGAATTGATTCTCTGAAGCCTTGGTCGAGGGGCCTTTATATAGGGCCTGGGGGCGCCCGGGACGTCGGGGGCGCCCCCACGTGGCCTTTGATCCGTCAAAGTCTCGGTCGCGTCTGATCCTCTGGATCCGCTTTGACCGGGGCGTCCGGAGGACTCGGGGCGCCCGGATTGACCGGGTCAAATTTTATCCGCTTGGCTTCGAGGGCTTTTGGTTCAATGCATGCGCATGGGGGCGCCCGGGACGCTGGGGGCGCCCGGGAGCAGCGCGGGCGCCCGGGAGCACGGGGGCGCCCCGCCCAGCAGCTGTTCGAACCCTTTTGCTCTTTACTTGTTTTGTATGCACCTTGGGGGCGCCCGGGACACTCCGGGCGCCCTACTCAGCCTTGCCTCTCTCCTTTGAGGCTTTCTGAGCTGTAGACACACATTCCTTCGGTCCTGCATCCAGGGTTAGTCCAAAACATAATAAAACAAAGTGTTAGATTATACAGCCTTAGCTGTCTTGGTTCTGACTTTGGGCCTCCAAAATGGAGCCCTAGGTTGAACCGACGCCTACTGTTCCCTCGACGGGGAGCGCGTCCTCACCTACTCCTCTCGGGAGAAATTACCTGATGCCAACCGCTCCTTTGGTTAGACTTTTGCCTGACGGTCCTTTGTCAGGTCTTGTAAACTAGCAGTCCTTCGCCGGTTGCCTAGCTGTCCTTCGCTAGGTCTTCAGTCTCAGGCTGTCCTTCGCCTGGAGCCTAGCAGTCCTTCGCTAGGGCTTGATACTGGCAGTCCTTCGCCAGTTGCCTAGCAATCCTTCGCTAGGGCTTTCTTTCCTGGCATTCCTTTGCCAGTGCCTAGCAGTCCTTCGCTAGGGCTTTTCCTGCACACTAGATTAACTTGTTAGAAAACAAGAAAGACTTAACTTTTGACCTATGTTGCCATTATCAAAACACAGGTTTGACTTAGGTGCATTCTGCACCAACATAAGGATCTTCAGCTAATGGAAACTCCTGCTCTATGTCACTGTACTTATCTGGGGGGAAATAATATTCCTCAATCTGCATATCATCGGCTTGAAATTCTAGTACACTTGTAATGGGTTCTAATTCAGTTGCATTCCGGATTTCAATTCCTTCCTCCCCACTCCAGGTTGCCTCAAAGAATTCAACTACTCTTGAAGAAGAATTCAAACCCTCACCTTCTATATTAGTTGCTTCTTCATTTATATCAATTGTCAAATTCCTTGTAATTTCTGATCCATTCCCCGTGACAGCATTATCATCAAGAGTATTCCATATTTCGGAGATAATTTCGTCAACAATATTATCATCCCTGAAAAATAAATTACAATTACATTTAGCAAACTTTGAAAATCATAATCAAGGACCTAGGAAGGCCCAAACCTCTAACCTTGCTGAAAAACCCTGAAATTTTCCCAGTTGAGGCACACGGTGGGCCTGAAATCACTTGATTTCAGGCCCATCCTGGGCCTGAAATGGAGGTATTCAGGCCCACACTGGGCCTGAATTGAAGTGATTTCAGGCCCACCCTGAGCCTGAAAAGTTTTTATTTCAGGCCCTCCATTGGGCCTGAAAAGTTTTTATTTCAAGCCCGAGGTGGGCCTGAAATGATTTATTTCAGGCCCACCGTGGGCCTGATATTCTAGGGCCTGATATGGTACACTGCCAAATTATTCTAGGGTCTGATATGGTAATATATCACCCCTAGGTCGAATTCAAGCATTTATTTATCTTAATTTTAACAAATTTCAGAGAGCCCTTATTATGTAATGCATATCACCCTTAGACTCCTCCAAACATAAAAATTGTAGCAAGAGTTGATAAGTATAAAACTAGGTCTCATACAATATCAAAGATGACAATCATACGTACATTACTATTTGTATTTGTTACCAATCTGTTGCTTGGTTTTTCTCCTTCAACACCTATCTTCCTCAGCTACCTTGATGAATTGAGTTGTGCAAGGTCGAAATATATACGTACCCTGGTGATGATTCGACTTTTGCAAGGTAGTAATATATATATAGGCTGAGAAAATTTCCACTACCTGGCCATCCGAACCACATATTATTATTTTACTGCAAAAGTGGTTCAGATGTCTCGAAAATGGGAATGGAAAAGATATTTTGTGGTGCCAAGGGTATAATAGGAAGTTCACTTAAAGGGCTGCGCCCTTTGGTAAAATATAAATCATGGGACACCCTTTGGTAATTTCGAATTGTTACGTACACCCTTTGATAAATTGCCATTTTTCAATTGTCTTTCGGATTACGGTGCAACAATAAAGTGTCTATGTAGTTTCTTAATTTAATTGCCTCCCAAGCACTAGCACTCACAATATATTTTAGAATATTTTCTTTTAGTAAGATGAAAAACCTAGGATATTGAGCTGTTGGGTCATCTACTACGAATATTTTAGCATATATTCTAATATCAATGAGAAATTTGGATAGATCAAATTCATCCTTAAAAAAAAAATAAATCAAAATGACCACTCGTGATCTTTGATGCTTTCCTTCTTATTGTATTTTTACACTAATCTTGCAAATGATCTTCTAAATTGGTATTGATCCGGTCAAGAGTTAATCTGATCTGGTAGGAAGCTCAGTCGGTGATATTCGGTCGGATGAGCCCGGTCAACTAAACTCGACCGAGACGATTCGGTCGGGCGAACGGAAACCACATGCCCCCTTTGAAAAAGGGATACCGAATGTGTAGTTGACTTTCGGGCGAACGATCCCGATCGGGCATGCCCGACCGGACGGCTTGATCGCCTTGCCAATGAAATCACACCCCGCTCTAAGTGACTCACGATCTATCACCGACTGTCCGGTCGGGCATACTCGTCCGCCCGGTCGGACATACTCGACCGCCCGGTCTGACTGGCAAGTACTAGGAACAACTGAACCCCCTCAGGTGACTTGCTCATCCAAGAGCCGTTGATAGCCGAGCGACTGAGCCTCTCCGGGTGACCACTTCCGGTCGGTCGGCCAGATCCAGATCCAGACGGATTCACAGCTACATAATAAGACAAGCCCAGGAAACTAAGGCTGCCATGGGGTCGTGTCAAAAGATTAACTTTTATGAGACAAGATAGCCTAGACAAGACAGTGTTGGGACCTTGACGTACGACTAGAGGGGGTTAATAGCCGATCACCCACCTCGATCGCGGTTCTCTTCCTACACATTGTTAGTGCGCAAGCGGAATAACAAATAACTAAAACTAACAACTAGAAGAGACAAACCGATTTACGTGATTCGGAGATAAAGCTCCTACTCCACAGTTGTCCGTAAGGTGGACAATCCCGATCCGTCGGTGGATGAGTCCCTGGAAGATCTCCGACTAGCTCTTGTCGCTCCTTATGGGTAGATAAATATCGCCACAAACCCTCGACAACACTTGAGCACTAGAAAACTACTAATAAGTTCTAACCAAGCTTATTTCGTCAAAAACTCTCAGTCAAAACCGAGCTCTCTTAAATAGAGCTCTTGGCTGAAATGATCGTTACCAGTCGACTGGTCCAACTTGGATTCGAACGTTACAGCCAACGTTTGAATTTCTGCCGCCATCAGTCGACTGATCCTTGGATTAGTCGACTGATCTTTTTGTGGTCTTCATCAGTCGACTGATCCAAGCATCAGTCGACTGGTCCACCCCTAAACCTAAGGTTTCCCTTCCCGAGTACATTTCTCTCAACACTCGAACCCTAAGATTTTTCGAGTACACTTCTCTCAGCACTCGAACCCTCACGACTTAGCTGACTCTTCATCCAGCAACCTCGACCTGTTGCCTTTAAGTCTTCTTCGACGTTGACTCTCGTCCCTTAGATGCATGCAAGCCCACGACTCGTCTCCCCATGTCATCCTTTGCTTATGCCTCGAAGTTCGTTTCCCTCGGCTCATCGTCCTTGCTTTGTCCACGGTCCCTCAGATGCATACAAGCCCACGGCTTGTCCTCACACCATCCTTCACCAGACCCGAAGTCGTCCAGCTAAGTTCATGTGTATCTTGCAAACCTGCACACTCAAATACACACATCAAACACAAAGGTGAATCTAACTTAAACTCTTTGCCCAAACATCAAAACACATAGTCACTCCGGACCATAGATTACGCCAACAATCTTCCCCTTTTTAATGTTTGGCAATACGTTTAAGTGGAAAACAAATAGCAAATACAATGCTAAGAACCATTTGGACTTACGTTGTCAAGGCTTCACCTTGGACTTATACCGCCAATGCATATACAATGCAAACATGCATGGATCCTATCACAAGACATCCCCACACCTATCCTCCCCAATGAGTTTAGGACTTTTACCAAACCAGGCTTTTTAAAACCTCTCCAAGGCACCGCCTATATTGGACTTACAAAGGCTTTTTAAGAACCTTCCCAAGGTTTCCCCTTTACCACCAAATGAGCAACAATGCTCCCCTTTAACTAAGTTCCCCTTTGACCTAGGATTTCTTACAAAGACGTGTTTGATTTCCCACTTAAACCAAACACATCTCCCCCTTTGCCACACATCAAAAGGACTTCAACAATTTCCCTCTTATTAGATCCTTTGACCTCTAATGATTATAAACAAAATGTATTACCCCCATAAGATTATACACTTGTTTTACATCATTATGACACTTGTCGATTGTTGAAAAAATAATTTCAGCCTGTATCAGTCGACTGCTCACTGAACCAGTCGACTGGTACCCTAAAAACCTCATTTTCAGCATTTCTGACCCAATTTCAAAAATGCACCAGAAATTTCATAAATCTCCAAAAATTGCCAAATTTTGTGGAGAGGTTGTGGTACCCATATCTATTTGGGAAAAATACATTCAAACATGTATCTATCACCAATCCCAAGATTGACACAAAATCCAAAACTAGCTAAATGGTTCAATTGAACCTTGATCTAAAGTCATAGTTTTGGCATTCTCTTGATGTCTCTGCCCATACAAAACCACAATACATCCCTAGCATTTGTTTATATGGCATCTACACATCAAAAATCAACTTTCATGCTATATGACCTCAATGTCATATTTTCATGCATAAAACTTAAACCCTTTGTGCCAAATCCCTAGGATTGAGACTTCAAACCCATCTCCATATCCTTTGGCACACTCCATGACCCATCTAGACATCCGAGAGAAATCCTCCCGCGATCCATAGACCATGGGTCCCAAATTGACTCATAGAGCTCCCCCTTGAGCACTTAGTCTTAGCCACCTCCCTAGGTGACTCACTTATAAACACAAGGTCACACTGGTGTACCTCCGGTGACTTTTGACCTACACTCTTAACCTTCTTAACCTTGGACCCCTTGTCCTTAGTTAAGACTTTCTTCTTGCTTTTAAATAGCATCCCCTTGTCATTTTTGGACTTCCCTTTGCTATAGTCATATTGCACCCTTGCATATGACTTCTCCATAGCGTTGGAAACCTTAGATTGGTATCCTAACTCCGATCTATCATTGTTGAGTTTTTGACCACCCAACATCATACCTACACCCTTAGATTCAATAGTGAATCTATCTAGGGGTTTCTCTAATTTATCAAGCTTTACCCTCGAGGCTTGATTTTCCCTTTCTAGGTTCTTAAACCTAGAATCAACATGTCCACCTTGGACATTCCTAGACCTACCCATTCTAGGCATGTGTCTCCCCTTCTTGGGATTAATGTCTTGGTCCTTAGATCTACAAGTTCTAGGATTATCATGATGCATGAATTCCCTAGGGGTTTGATATGCAACACTAACCCTATTTTTATCATGATATCTAAAACCAAAACTATGCATGGATAAATAGTTTTCATTATTTCTAACGTGCATGGAGGAGTTTAAATTTGAATTACATTTAAACATAAAGTTAGGGATTACCTCCCTTACCTTTGTAGTTCCCCCTTGATGTGAGCTTTTCTTCTTCTCCTTCTTCTCCCATTTCCTCAAATGTTCTAATTTCTTGAATTCTCCTTTCCTTGAGCATTTGGTATGGTAGTGTCCTAGCTCACCACACATGAAGCACCTTATATATTTCTTCTCCTTCTTTTCCCTACAACCCATGTTAGAATTTAAAGGAATTGACTTGGGTTTAGGGTTGACCTCCTTTTTCTTACCCTTCGGACACTTGTCCTTATAGTGCTCCTTTTCATTACACCCAAAGCAAATAATGTGGTCTTTTGACTTTGCTTTGGTGGAGGTGAAAACTTCTTCTTGCTCCGATATTGAGGATGGTCTCTCCTCCCCCTTAATCCTTGAAGTGGAGACTTCTTTTTCCCCCTTTGATGAAGTGGATGGTTCTTCAATTTCTTGTGTCACTTCAATTGAGGAGATGAATGAATCTTTTTCTTCTTTCTCCTCCTTTTTGGATGATGAGCTTCTTTCCTCATTCGATTGATTCTTTTCCTCTTCTTGGACCATTAAGCTCATTTCCTTAGGCTCTTCTACTACTTGAGCTTGTGTAGCAGTTTGATGTAAAGCTATCATCTTGCTCCATAGCTCGTGAGCATTTTTGTATTGACCTACACTACTGATTATATCATTAGGCAAAACCTTAAGTAATATTGAAATTACCTTCTTATTTGCCTTTGATTGAGTTTGTTGCTCCTTGGACCAATATCTTGGTCGGAGCTTCTTCCCATGCTTATCCTTTGGGGCTTCAAACGGATATGTTAGCACGATCATTGAATCCTAATCCATGTTGAACCATACCTCTATCCGCATCCTCCAATAATCAAAACTCTCTCGGTCGTAGGGAGGTCGAGCATAGATATCGTCCCCTAATCTTTCTTTGAGCGCCATTTTCTCTAGCTATTTGCTCTCCCGGTGGTTAGTCCGTAGACGAGCGACCCCGACTCTGATACCACTTGTTGGGACCTTAACGTATGGCTAGAGGGGGGTGAATAGTCGATCAACCACTTCGATCGCGGTTCTCTTCCTACACGTTGTTAGTACGCAAGCGGAATAACAAAATAACTACAACTAACTACTAGAAGAGACAAACCGATTTACGTGGTTCGGAGATAAAGCTCCTACTCCACGACTGTCCGTAAGGTGGACGTTCCCGATCTGTCGATGGATCAGTCCCTAGAAGACATCCGGCTAGCTCTTGTCGCTCCTTGTGGGTGGAGAAACCTCGCCACAAATCCTCGACAACACCTGAGCACTAGAAGACTACTAATAAGCTCTAACCAAGCTTATTTCGTCAAAAACTCTCAGCCAAAATCGAGCTCTCTTAAATAGAGCTCTTGGCTGAAATGACCGTTACCAGTCGACTGGTCTAAGCACCAGTCGACTGGTCCAACTTGGATTCGAATGTTACAGCCAACGTTTGAATTTCTACCGCTATCAGTCGACTGATCCTTGCATCAGTCGATTGATCTTTCTGTGGACTTCATCAATCGACTGATCCAAGCATCAGTCGACTGGTCTACCCCTAAACCTAAGGTTTCCCTTCCCGAGTACATTTCTCTCAACACTCGAACCCTAGGATTTCCCGAGTACACTTCTCTCAGCACTTGAACCCTTACGACTTAGCTGACTCTTCATCCAGCAGCCTCGACCTGTTGCCTTCAAGTCTTCTTCGACTTTGGCTCTCGTCCCTCGAATGCATACAAGCCCACGGCTCGTCTCCCCATATCATCCTTCGCGTATGCCTCGAAGTTCGTTTCCCTCGGCTCATCGTCCCTGCTTTGTCCACGGTCCCTTAGATGCATACAAGCCCACGGCTTGTCTCGTCACACCATGCTTCACCGGACCCGAAGACGTCCAGCTAAGTCCATGTGTATCCTGCAAACCTGCACACTCAAATACACACATCAAATACAAAGGTAACCTAACTTAAACTCTTTGCCCAAACATCAAAACACATGCTCACTCTGGACCATAGATTGCCCCAATAGACAGGGGTCCTCCCCCTCCCCTATATAAGGCCCATTTGGTGCTTCATAGGGGGGATTCTGAAAAATTGGCTTCTAATCCTCCTAGCTTCTTCTGTGCTTTCTCTCTGAGCCTGGTTCTTCCAAGTTATTGGTTCCTTTTGTCCATCGCTGGTCCAACCCTGAGCGTCACCTCGACTTGTCTAGTTCACTGCGTCATCTTAGCGAGAACCCTCTCCGCTTGTCGACGGGATCAAATTTGGCACTATCTGTGAGAATTCTTGCCTGATCGAAAGACGATGATGGGCGACTCCAGCAAGGTGATAGTTACTCTCTCCCAGGAAGACTTCAAGTTGTTGGTGGCCGCTAAAGCTCAAAAGTTAGCAACAGAACATAAGACTGACGGTCGTCCGACTCAAGAAGGTCCATCCGAGGTGGTTGCTCGTGTCGGCACGGAAGGTGAGGCTCGTCCGGGTGGTAGCCCCTATTTCCCCCAAGAACTCTTTGGCCCAGCGGAGGGTGCGGGACAATCCGACCCACTGGAAGTTTCTTCCAGTCATGCAATGCTCAACAAAGGGAAGGCCCCGACTAACCAAGTTTCATCTGACCGCACCGAATTCCCCTTTTCCAGCCGAATCCTTCAAGAGTCAGTCCCCAAGCAATTCTAACTCTTATCTATTCCAGAGTATGAAGGAGTCACAGATCCAGAAAAGCACCTGATGAAGTTCGAGAATGCGGCCCTGCTGCATCAGTACACGGACAACATCAAGTGCCTAGCGTTCCTAACCACCCTGGCCGGGCCCGCTCAGCGCTGGTTCAACAGACTCCCGGAAGGGTCTGTACGAGAATTTGCCGACTGCAAGAGGCTCTTCCTCCAGCGTTTTGCAAGCAGCAAAAGACATCACAAGACGAGCCTTAACCTCTTCGCCCTAAAACAGAGCCCTAAAGAGTCCTTACGGGCATATATCAAGAGATTCAACCAGGTTGCACTGGACGTGCCCACTGCTACCTCGGAAGTGCTGATCAGCGCCTTGCCCAGGGTTTACAAGAGAGGGAATTCTTCAGGTCGCTGATACGCAAACCCCTGAAGGACTTCGAGAGCCTCCTGGGCAAGGCCGCCAAGTACGTGGACGTGGAGGAAGCACAAGCCGCTCAGCGTCGGGAGGTCGGGCCTCTACCTGTGGCTCCTCATAATCAGAAGACGACACCTCTTGGGGAACCCCTCCGTAGTCCCCGAGCCATGGGGCAAAGGGCCGGAGCCGAGCTTCGCATAATTCAACAAGTGGCCCAGGGATGCCTCCCCAACAGGTGGCAGCCCTACTGCTCGTTTCATCACAGTCATACTCACAATACCCAAGATTGCTGGCAAGTTGGGCGGGGGCAAGCTTGTCCCGGTCGAGGAACCCCCCGGGGGGCATCTTAAAGAGGAGTCCGAGGCCGAGGAAGACCGCAAGTCATTTTGTTACTATACAGGTCTGGCCTATTAAGGCAAATTAGCCTGGCATGTTTCCATCCCTGGCTGACAGTCGACTGATGCTGGCACCAGTTGACTGGTAACGGTGGATCATCAACGAGCTCTATATAAGGGAGCTCAGTTTGCTTAAGAAAAGTTGACGAAATTGATCTTGGTTAAAGTCTAATTAGTAGTCTTTGTGCTCAGAGGTTTTGTATGAGTTTGCGGCGAGGTTTCTCCATCCACAAGGAGCTACATAAGTATAGCCGAATGTTTTCCATGGAGTCATCCACCGAAGGATCAGGATCATCACCTTACGAACTACCGTAGAGTATGAGTCTTATCTCCAAATCATGTTAAATGGTTTGTCTCTTCTAGGTGTTAGTTTTAGTTTATGTTATTCTGCATACTTAACTAACATGTGTAGGAAGAGAACCGAGGATTTGGGGGCAACGTCTATTCACCCTCCTTCTAGCCGGCCTAGATCCCGTACACTGAGCACTTAGACTACTAATTGGCATTTAACCAAGACCAATTTCGTCGACCTTGCTCATGAAAATCGAGCTCTCTTAAATAGATCTCGTTGTTGATCCACGGTTACCAGTCGACTGGTGCCAACATCAATCGACTATTAGCTATCAAATTCGAACGTTACCTGCCGACTGCACAGAAGATCAGTCGACTGATCTTTCTGTAACTTCTACCAGTCAACTGGTAAAACCATAAACCTAGGGTTTCCCTTCCCAAGTACAGTTCACTCGCACTCGGACTCTCACGACTCACTTGACTTTTCCTTTGTAGCTTTAACTTTTTCCATTAAGCCTTCTTTACTTTGGCTCTAGTCCCTCGGATGCATACAAGCCCGCAGCTCGTCTCCATATGTCATCCTTTCCGTATGCCTCGAAGTGCGCTTCCCTCGGCTCATCGTTGCTACCTTGTCCACGGTCCCTCGGATGCCTCTCCATTCTTCACTGGACCTGATGCAGAAAAGCTAAGTCATATGTGTATCCTGCAAACCTGCACACTCAAATACACATGTCAAATATAAGGGTGAATCTAACTTAAACCCTTTGCCCAAACATCAAAATACATGGTCTCATGAACCATATATTGCCTCAACAATCTCCTCCTTTTTGATGTTTGACAATACGTTTACGTTAGGGAAAACATATAGCAAATAAACATGCTAATGAAATGGACTTATGTTGCTAAAGCTACACGTTGGACTTATACCGCCAAAGCATATGCCAATATACAAATGCAAATATGCACACATCCTATCACAAGGCATCCCCCAATCCTAAACTCCCCAATGAGTTTAGATTTTTATCAATGGACTTTTTAAGAACCTCTTCAAGGCTCCCCATAAACTTGGACTTACCAAGGGCTTTTTAAGAAGCTATCACAAGGGCTTTTTAAAAACCTCTCTAAGGCTCCCCCTACATGGTTCAATTGAACCTTGTCCTAAAGTCCCAAGATTGATATACATTTAAAAATATATATATATATATCTCGAATCTCAAGATTGACATAAAACTCAAAACTAGCTAAATGGTTCAATTGAACCTTGACATAAAGTTCTAGTTTTGGCTTTCTCTTGATGTAACTGTCCATATCAAACCACAATGAATCCCTAGCATTGGTTTATATGACATCTATACATAAATAACCAAATTTTCATGTAATATGATCTCAATGTCATATTTTCATGCATGAAACAGAATCCCAATGTGCTATATCACAAGGATTGAGACTCAAATCTGTCTCCAAATCCTTTAGCACATTACAGGGTCCAACTAGACTTCCAAGTAGTAGCCACCTGAGATATATTGACTATGGGTCCCAACATGACTCTTAAAGCTCCCCCTTGAGCTCTTAGCCTTAGCCACCTCACTAAGTGACTCATCTACAATCACAAGGCCAAACCGGTGTAACTCTGGTGACTCTTGGCCTACAAACCAAACCTTCTTAACCTTGGACACCTTGTCCTTAGTTAAGTTCTTCTTCCCTTTAACCTTGGGCATCATGTACTTTGTTAAGGTTTTCTTGCCCTTAAATCCCTTGTCATTTTTGGACTTCTCCTCCTTACTATAGTTATATGTCACCCTAACATATATCTTTTCATTAGCATTTGATAACCTAGATCGGTATTCCAAACCCAATCTATCATTGTTGGATTTTTGGCTCCCCAATAATTTATCTAACCCCTTTGATCCAATAGTGAATCTATCTAGGGGTTTCTCCAATTTCTCAAGTTTTGCCCTCAACTTTGATTTTCCCTTTCCAATTTATTAAACCTAGAATCGACATATCCACCATTGACATTCCTAGACCTACCATCCGTCTAGGCATATGTCTCCCCTTCTTGGGATTTATGCCTTAGTCCTTAGGTCTAATAGTTTTAGGTTTATCATGAAATGATTTCCTAGGGTTTTGATATACATTATTAATCATATTTCTATCATGATATTTAAAATCATCATTATGCATGGGTAAATAATTTACATTATTCCTAACATTCATGGAGGAGTTTAAATTTGAATTACATTTCAAATTAAGGATTACCTCCCTTACCTTTGTAGCTCCCCCTTGATGTAAGCTTTTCTTCTTCTTCTTTTTCTTCCACTTCTTCAAATGCCAATTTCTTGAGTTCTCCACTCCTTGGGCACTTCGTGTGGTTGTACCCCCACTCACCAAATGTGAAGCATTGAATGTGCTTCTTCTTCTTTTTCTCCTACAACTCATGTTAGATTTTAAAGGAATTGACTTGAGTTTAAGGATTACTCCTTCTT
Source organism: Boesenbergia rotunda (assembly GCA_024364735.1). NCBI lineage: Eukaryota > Viridiplantae > Streptophyta > Magnoliopsida > Zingiberales > Zingiberaceae > Boesenbergia > Boesenbergia rotunda. The sequence goes on along the minus strand of JAGFNQ010000271.1, from coordinate 5,551 downwards.
ACCGAATGGACACTTGTCCTTATAGTGTCCTTTCTCATTGCACCCAAAGCAAATAATGTAGTCTTTAGATTTTTTGCTTTGGTGGAGGTGGTAGCTAGGTTGACTTTTAAAATTTCTTCTTTTTTCTTGGCTTCCTCTTCAACCTTGGATTGCTCTTCTTCTTCCTCACTTGAGGATGTGGACGATTCCACTTCCTCCTCTTCTTCTGATGTTGAGCTCAATTCAACCTCCGATTTATTTTTCTCCTCCTCTTGGACAATTAAACTTATCTCCTTGGGCTCTTCTTCTTGTGTAGGCTTTGGTTCTTCCCATAGGACCATCTTGATTTTGCTCAACAAATCGTGGACATTCTTATATTCCCCTACACGACTAATCACATTAGAAGACAAAATATCAACTAATATCAATATTACCATTGAATTTGCCTGCGATCGTGATTGTTGCTCTTCCGTCCAATATCTCGGTCGAAACTTCTTCCCATGCTTATCTCTTGGGACTTTAAATGGTTCTTCGATGACCATACTTGTGTCCCAATTTGTCTCAAGAAGATCTCCATTTTTTTCATCCACTAAGAAAAGCCTCCTTCAAATTTTGGTGGACTCACAAAATTTATCATCTTGTGCTTCCTCAGCGATTAGTCTGATGGAGAGTGACCCACCCTGATATCAATTGTTGAGATCGATGGTCGGCTAGAGGAGGGTGAATAGCTTGTCAGCCTCAATGCTTTGGTTCTTCTTCTTATTATGTTAGTGCGCAAGTGAATAACAATTAACTTAAACTAATAAGAAAACACAAACCGTTTAATGTGGTTCGGAGATGACGCTCCTACTCCACTGCTGTCCGTAAGGTGGATGATCCCGGTCCATCGGTGGATGACTCACCAGAAAACCTCTAGCTATGCTCATGTAACTCCTTGTGAGTGGAAAAACCTCACCACAACCTCGCAAAACTCCTGAGCACTTAGACTACTAATTGACCTTTAACCAAGATCAATTTTGTCAACTTTGCTCAAGCAAACTGAGCTCTCTTACATAGAGCATGTTGCTGATCTAACGGTTACTAGTCGACTAGTGTCAACACCAGTCGATTGCCAGCTGTCGAATTTGAACATTATAGCTCAACACTCGAATCTAGCCAACACTAGTCGACTATACAGAAGATCAGTCGATTGATCTTTCTGTAACCTCTACTAGTTGACTGATCTCATACCAGTCGATTGGTAAAATCCTAAACCTAAGTTTCCCTTCCCGAGTACAGTTCACTTGCACTTGGACCCTCACGACTCACTTGACTCTTCCTTTGCGGCTTTAACTCTTACCTTCAAACTTTCTTCATTTTGGCTCTCATCCCTCTAATGCATATAAGCCCGCAGCTTGTCTCCATATATCATCCTTCGCATATGTCTCGAAGTGCACTTCCCTCGGCTTATCATTGATCTCTTGTCCACGGTCTCTCGGATGCCTCTCCATTCTTCACCGAACCCAAAACGTAAAACTAAGTCATATGTGTATCTTGCAAACCTACATATTCAAATATACATATCAAATGCAAGGGTGAACCTAACTTAAACTCTTTGCCCAAATATCGAAACACATGGTCTGACGGACCATCGGGATTACCTCAACAGACTAATCATGAACCTTTTACTGTATTTTGTTACGATTGTGAAAAGATTAAGAAATAATTAAAAGATTATCCTATAAATAAATAATAAATGATAATTATGTATTTTTAAAATAGGATAAATATCAGGCCACATTGGTCCTGAAATCCTAGAATATCAAGCTCAACGTGAGTCTGAAATTCGATAATATTAGGCTCTCTGATATTCAAAATAGAAATTATTTTTTAAATAATAATTATAAATAATGAAAATAAGGATATAAATAGAAAATGTAAAATATAGAAAAATTTAAACAAAATAAAAATAAGGAAAGATATATAAAATATAAAAAAGGAATAGAGTAGGTAGAATTGTATATATTAGAAATATATAAAATACAAATTAAAATAAATTTTTTATATGAAAATTAAGAAAGATTAGATATCATAAAAAATATTATTAAAAGAGAGATAAATATCAGGCTACCTTAGGCCTGATATCCCAGGATATCTGGCCCACTGTTAGTTCTTTCATGATCTAAAGTTAAATTAGATACTAGCTTTAGATATAAAATTAAAAAAAAAATAAAATAAATAAAATAAAATAGTGATTTAAATAAAGATATAATAAGATTAAAGAATAAAGTAAAAAAAATAACATAAGTAAAAAGAAATATAATATCAATAAATAATAAAGTAAGATATATAAAATAGGAAAAAAGATAAAGAAAATTATATAAAAGAATATAAAAATAAAGATATAAATATAAAATAAAGAAATATATAAAAATAATAAATAAAGAAAGTATCAAATATAAATAAATAAATAGAGTTTATAATTAAAAATATAAAATAAATATAATAAAAATTAAAATAAAATATAAATGTGAAAAATAAGTAGATAATAAATATAAAGATAAGAAAAATAAAGAGATAAAAATGAGAGATAAAATATCAGTGTAAATATGCTATAACCGCTACATAATGCATTCTTCCATATCAAGTGGCACAACACGAGTTGCTAGTGGTTATAAGTTTTGACACCATAATTACCTTCTCCTAGCTCAATCCCACCTAGTGATATTAAGTATTAAGAAATTCAAATATCCTAGGTCTATTAGTGGGTTTCGCCGAAAATTCATTGATGGATCTAGAAAAGTCTGATTGTAATAATTTCAAATATTATGAGTTTATGATGTTGTAAGGACTTGAATTATGTTATCCATTGTGTATTTAGGGGATTTTTTAGATGTTCTTTAATAGTACGATATTTTAAGCTTGTTTAAAGGTAAAATGAATTGTGCTATCCGTGTTGGGCCTGATATTCTCATATTTCAGGCCTATGTTGGGTCTGAAATATCAGAATATCAGACCCTTTAATATTCAAAATTAAGTTTTTTAAAAATATAATTATAAATAAATATATAAAATATATAAAATAGAAATAAAAATAAAGGAAATATATAAAGAGATAAAGAAAATAAAATATAAAAACACATTATATATGAATTTTTTTCGAAATGCAAAATACATTATAACTACAAATATATAATATATATATAACAATTACAAATAAATTGTATATCTCTATTTTATATATTAATTTATAATTATTTTGAAAAAAATATTTCGATTTTGGATATCAGAGAGTTGATATTCTCATATTTCAGACACACGTTAAGCTTGAAATCCGATAATATCAAGCCTAACACGGCCTAATATACTGAGATTTCTGGCCCAACGTGGCCTGATATTTTTTAAATTTTAAAAAATATTTTTAAAATATATAATCATCATTTATTAATTATTTATAGAATAATCTTTTAATTATTTCTTAATCTTTTCACAAAAAAATTATTTTGGGGGACTCATGTATGATTATATCTGCTTACATTTATTTAAACTTTAAACAAGCTTTAACGTATCGCGCACTATTAGAGAACATCCGAAAAACTCCTAAATACACAAGCTTAAATATATCAGTACTATATTTATATATTTATTTAAAATTATTTTAAAAAATATTTCGATTTTCGATATCAAAAGCCTGATATCAAGCCAATGCGGACCTGATATACTAGGGTTTTAGGCCCAACGTGAGTCTGAAATCCGAGAATATTAGGCCCAACACGAGATAACAATTTATTTTACCTTTAAACCAGCTTAAATGTATCGTACCATTAAAGAACATCTTAAAAGCCCTAAATACACAATGGATAGCACAATTTGAATCTTACAACATCATAAGCTCATAATATTGGAAATGTTAGAATCAGACATTTCTAAGTCAATCAGTGAGTTTTCATTGAAATCATGTTAGACCTAGGATATTTGGATTTCTCAATAATCGAAATCACTAGGTAAGATTGAGCTAGGGGAAGGTAATTAAGGTGTCAAAACTTAGTCGTAACCATTAAAAATGATCTTCTCGTGTCATACCACTTGACACGGAACAAACATTATGTGACGGTTATAACACATTTAGTCTGTCTTATTTTATCTCTCATGTTTTTCTATCTTAATTATTTTTCATATTTATATTTTATTTTAATTTTTATTATATTTATTTATTATATTTTTAATCTATAAATTTTATTTATTTAATTATATTTTATATTTTTATATTTTTTATATTTATATATTTTTACATTTTATATTTATATCTTTATTTTCTTTATATATTTTCTTTATCTCTCTTTTTATATTTATTACTTTATTATTTATTCATTTTCTTTATCTCTTTATATATATTTTTATCTTTCTATCTATTTTATATTTATATTTTATTATTTATTTCCATTATATTTTTTTACTTATATAATTTTTTTACTTTATTCTTAATATATTTTTATTTAAATCTCTATTTTCTTTATATTTTACTTTATTTATTTTATTTTTTTAATTTTATACCTAAAGCTAGTGTCTAAACTAACTTCGATCTTGAAAAAACAAGACCTGATATCCTGGGATATCAGGCACATAGGTAGCCTGATATTTATCTCTCTTTTAATAATATTTTTTATAATATTAATCTTTCTTAATTTCTCATATAAAAATTTATTTATATTTGTATTTTATATATTTCTAATATATACAATTCTACCTACTCTATTCCTTTTTTTATATTTTATATTCTTTCCTTATTTTTATTTTTTTAAATTTTTCTATATTTTACTTTTCTATTTATATCCTTATTTTAATTATTTATAATTATTAAAAATAATTTCATTTAATACCAGAAGATGCCAATATTCTTGATTTACAGACTCACTTGGGTTAGATATTACTGGGATTTACAGGCCAACGTGCCTGATATTTATCTATTTAAAAAAATATATTTTAAAATAATAATTATCATTTATTTTTATTATGGATAATCTTTTATTATTTCTTAATTTTTTGTAATTACAAATAATCTTTTAATTAATTTTATTATCAAAATCATAAGAAAATAATTCGAATGTCTCAACAAATAAACTGCAAAAAAAAATAACAAAAGCGATATAAAAAAAATTAACTGATTTTACATGTATTTTTGATAAAATATTCCCATATAGATCTTTTGATAAAAAGCTGTTGAAAAAGTATAGAATCAGCTGGAGTGTGAGAGATGTTAGTCGTCGCACATATTCAATTTTTAAAGATTTAAATTTAACATGCCGATTTAAAATGCTTAAAAAATCTTTTAGTTAGATTGTAAGTTAACATAATAATTTTTAAACATTTTGTTAATTAGAGAAATTTACCAGTCATATGTAAACTCTCAATTGGTTAAAAGCTATTGGATCATATTGAAAAGTGTTAAAAGAAATTTTTCTAAAAAAATGCAAATTAAGGACCGTTCCTGTATGGCTGTATGCTAAATAAAAGTCTATTAAAGCCAAATCCCCGAAAATATATATAAACGTAACGGAAGAAAATGGCAAGAGACGATGACTATTACCAACTG
>JAGFNQ010000270.1:282043-358497 GCA_024364735.1 Boesenbergia rotunda | reverse complement strand
GATTGTATGATTTCCTATGATTATCCATGTTTAGTAGTGTAGACAAAGTTTTGTGTAAATGTTTGTGTGAAACCTAAGTTCAAGAACCCTAGTTTCCTACCCTTGACTTTCGGCCAACCCTAGAAAAATTAGGGTTTAGGGTGCATGATTATCCTAGGATGTATTCTAGGTTAATATGTTGCATGAAATGTATGTGAAGGTTAAACTACCCTACGAGACATGATTATGTTTAGTAAGATGATATGTATATGCATGTGATGTCTAAATGAAATGCTTGATTGGAAATCTTAAGGCTCCCTAGTATGTGATATTCGGCCAAGGCATGAACATTAGGGATTGTGAAGGTGAAACTACCCTACGAGACATGATTATGTTTAGTAAGATGATATGTATATGCATGTGATGTCTAAATGAAATGCTTGATTGGAAATCTTAAGGTTCCCTAGTATGTGATATTTGGCCAAGGCATGAACATTAGGGATTGTGAAGGTGAAACTACCCTACAAGACATGATTATGTTTAGTAAGATAATATGTATATGCATGTGATGATTAAATGGAATACTTGATTTGGAAATCTTAATTTCCCCTAGCATGATTTTCGGCCAAGGCATGATATATTAGGTTTGTGAAAGTTGATTTCCCCATAATGTATGCTATGCTTAGTATAATACATGATGTATATATATATGATGTTTGTATGGGATGTTTGATGTCAAAAACCTAAGCTACCTCTACCCTTGATTTTCGGCCAACCCCTAGGTTTAGGGTTAGGAAGGGTTAAATTAAACCATGAAGTAGGATATGATATGAATATGATTTATATGACCAATTTTGTCATATATAAGTATGTGTAAGTGCTTGAAATGTGATGTATGTATGAGCATGTTTATATAGCCCATGGGGCTCCCTTATGAATTGCATGTGATATGTATGATAAAATGCTTGAAAGGATACTCCATTAAGTATGGGATCAAGAGCACCCCTTATGTTGTGTGGTGTGTCCCTACGGGATCATGAGCACCCTTGAAGAGTGGTGTGTCCCTTAAGAGTGGATTTGGAGTACTCCTTAGCATATATGTAAAAGCATGATAAGTATTTTACTTTAGAAGTTGTGTACCCGACTCGGAAGTGGGTCGTTAAACAAATCCGGGGTGCATGTTAACGTAAGGTCATGGCTCCGGTAGGACGGAAGGGTCCTGCTCTAATTGATTGGTGGCTCGCTACCCTAATTCATTAGGGAACGCGCAATAGGTAACGCGCGATATGTGGTACACATCCGGGCCCAATATGATATGGATGTATTTTTAAGTAATACCTTTATGGAATTGTTTTGAAAACATTCATTGAAAACATTTATTATATGTGTGAAGGGTATGCTTAAGGTACTTTATACTGCATGCTTAGAAACTTGGATGTTTAGTATGCATTGATGAACTCATGCTTATGATTTATTATGTATACATGTTGTATGCTTGCGTATGGATTTTGCGAGTAGGACAGGATCCTTACTAAGCATTTGTGCTTACTAGTTTATGTGTTGTCTTATGCTGCAGATAAGGGTAAGGAACACTTAAACTAATGGAAGAGGCAAGAGGCTGGAGATGTGTGGGGTGGTGGCTCGGGAAGAAAGATCTTTATATCTACATTACTATGTTTATGATATCATTTTTTTTCAAAAATGAATGTTACTTAATTAGGTTTGATATTGCATGATAATGATTACACTTAGAATTCCCATATACATGATTTTGTTTGGTTAGGTTGTGAGCTTGAAATAATATGTGAACCTATCATGTCATAGAATAACTTTTGATTAAAATATTTCAAATGATGTTGTAATGATTCAAGCATGACATGTGATTGACATGTATTGACTAGCATGCTTAGCACTTAGTCCTTGCATCGTTGTTTTAATTTTATGCTAGAAGATAGAAAAAAAATATTATTATATGATTGATTGTACGTAACCCCGCCCCGAGCGTAGATATAAGGGCGGGCGTTACATTCCGGAGGTGGAGAAACCCGACTTACAGTGCAGTATTACAAACAATAATATAGAAATTTAAATACAGTAATTAAAAAGCAAACCAACGAGACAAAGTCAGAAGCTCGGCCGATCTGGACCTCCGATGTGCCGCGCACCTCCTCCTGGAGCCTCCTGGTCGTAGAGACTCGTTTCTAGCGTGTTGTCGTCGGTCGGAATGATCAGAACAGTACTTGGAAGTTGTATCTGAAGCAAGGGGGTCGAGACCCCTTATATAGGCCTCCTGGGGGCACCCCGGACGCTGGGGGCGCATCGGAAGACTCGGTCAACTCTTATCCTTGCGCCTACTTCGTTGTAGGTGATAAGACCTTTGACCAGGGCACCCCGGATGACCCGGGCGCCCCTGTGAGGGCTTATCCTGTGTTCTGGCTTCGAAACAGCAAAACAACTTCTAATCTGGGCGCCCCGGACGCTCCGGGCGCCCCGGTTGACACCTGTCACCCTGCTTCACGAAACCTGCTACTTTAGCACTGCCTGGGGGCGCCCAGCTTGCTGGGGGCGCCCTGGTTGCATGGGGGCGCCCCCCTCAAGGCCTGCAAACCATATCTTTTACCCTGCTTTGTCTCCGGTTCTTGATACCTGCAAGATACACAAATACAAAGCATAGATACATATAATGTTAGCCTTAAGGACTTGGTTCGGACTTCAGATTTGCACGAAACCCTAGGTCAAACCGGCACGAGTTCCTATCCCGGAGAACTCGCCCTTCACCTACTCCTTCTAGGAGACGGTTGCCACTCAGCCCTTCGGGTGGATTTTTACTTAGCTTCCGATACATCCGGACCTCGAGACGCCCAAACCCTGACCCGTCTCTACTCCTGTCCTTAGTCATCGCTCAGCTATGTTGCATAGTCCCTCGGACCAAGTCTTCATTTCCTAGCAGTCCTTCGCCAGGTGCCTAGCAGCCCTTCGCTAGGTCTTTGTTACCAAGCGGTCCTTCGCCTGGTGCCTAGCATCCCTTCGCTAGGTCTTCTATGCCTAGTAGTCCTTCACTAGGTGCCTAGCAGCCCTTCGCTAGGTCTTCTATGCCTAGTAGTCCTTCACTAGGTGCCTAGCAGACCTTCGCTAGGTCTTAGGGTTATGATACCTAGCAGCCCTTCGCTAGGTGCCCAGCATCCCTTCGCTTGGACTTGGTTTCGATGCCTAGATCAACTAGGACTCTTCTTCAGCTTAGGTTACTTCACTTTTGCCCCCCCCCCTTGTCTATTCATTGTATCACTGACTTAAGTGTATTGTCAAACATTAAAACACTTAAAGAGGAATATCATTGATGCAACTTGCACCAACAATCTCCCCCTTTTTGATTTTTGACAATAACTTAAGTTAGATTGGTTTAAGGGGCTAACCTACTGTCCTTGGGGTAAAAATAAAAAAAAATATAGGTTTTGAAACTACATACATTTTTGATCTTCGGGAAAAATTTTTCTAACATAAGCACACATCTCTCCCCCTTTGTCATACATAAAAAAAAAATACTTGCACCAACATTAAAAACCTTTGGTTCTTTTTGAAAATACTTAGTGCAAATTTTTGAAAGCATTGTATTTTGAATAACATATTGCAAAAATTATGTAATTTTTGAAAAATATAAGTACCTTTGAAAATATATTCAATTTTTGAATAATTAAGTACTTTTGGAAAATGCATAACTTTTGAAAGAATATTATTTTGGAAAATATAAATGTTATGCCTATTTTGCAAGTACTATCTGTGTTTCGAAAATAAGTGTTTTATGAAACATAATATTTTTCAAGGTCAAGTAAATATTAATAGAATTTTGAAAAAAATAGTACTTTTGAAAGAATATTTGGCTTTGAAAGACATAAGTACTTTTGAAAACATAATATTTGACTTCACTTGGTTAATTTTCTAGTTTGACACTATCCTGGGAACCCTTGTTGACTACAAGGATATTTTCCTAAGTGTCCTGGAAGTTTTTCAACCCAAGTAAATATTATAAAAAATTTCATAAGTCACAGAATAGTAGGATGTAAGTTAATTTTGAAAAATGTAAAGATTTTAAAGTGATAATACTTGATTTGGTTTATCTTTCAGTCTGACACAATCATAGGAAATCTTGTTGACTACAAGGACATTTTCCTAAGTGTCCTGGAAGATTTTCCAAACTCAAGATATTATTTCAAATTGAAAAAAAACCAGATGAATTTTTTAAAATAATAGTAATTTTTGAAAAATTGATACTATTTTGAAAGAATACTTATGTTTTCAATAGGATTTGAAAATACCGCTCATGAAAACATTTGAAATATTCAATAATTCTTTTAATTTGATCTCCCCCTAAACTTGACCTAGTCCTGGGAAGCTTGTTGACCACAAGTACTCTTCCTCTAAGTCTTAAGGGTTGATTCAAATTAAGGAAATTATTTAATAATTTCAAAACAATTAATTAAAAGAAACTTTTTCAGTAGTTTGATTTAGACTCCCCCTAAATCTGACACGTCCTAGGAGTCCTTCTAGATTATGAAGTGGACTTTCCTCTGTGTCTTTAGGGTTTATCAAAATCAAACAAGACAGGTAAAAAATTTTTTTTTTTTTCAAAAAACACACATGATAGCGATTTAAAGCTCAATTTTCGAAAAGTATTTTCAAATAATAGTAATTTTTAAAGTGCAAATTTTTGAAAAAATTAAAAGTACTCCCCCTGTACCCGATACCGTTTGTCTCTATCTAAGTGCCTTAAGGAACTTTAGTGTTGTCCTAAGAGGCTTGTGTCTAATAGAGTGAGTCAAACAAATTTTTGAAAAGATGTAATTTTTAAAAAACATATAATATGTATATTCAATCAGACAAGCATGAATTCCATAAAAACATTATTATGTTGAAGCACTATTTTGAAAATATATTTTTAGAAAAATATTCTAATGATTTTGAAAAATAATTTTGAAAAACATTTTTCAATTTATTAGTCCTTAGCATCTCACCCATTTTAGATGTATCAATACAACAAGCATGATTGCCTTATAAATGTATTGTGAGATGCTTGAATCATTTTTCTTAATTTATTTTTAATTCTAAGATTTAATTGAAGCTTGTGTTAGATTTGAATTTGACACGAAGTAACTTGAATTTGAATTTCAAAAATTGGCTTCCAGGTCTTGGCGAGGCACTAGGCCTTCATTGGTCGTAGCCTTATGGGATCATCCACCCTTTCCTTGACAAAGCCTTTTAATGAAATTTCATTTTCAAAATTACTTTTTGAAAAATTCTGGTCTAACTAGTTTGGATCTTGGATCGGTAGCTTCGGCTAGTTCCGCCAAGATGGCTTCCCTAATGTACTATCATCTCACCTCCACCGAATACTAGGTTGATCAAGTTTCAATCATTCTTTTTCCTATAGCCGTTATAAATTATGCATAAAATTTAAATATGAATTACATGTTATATATTTAAAAAATAGCAAATGCATGTCATGGTAGTGATGTATGAGTCAAACAAGTCAAATAATTTTATTTAAGTTTCTAAAATGTATCAAATTCCCGATTTGATACATGTCGAGTGAACCCGCGAATATGTCAGCCCACATTGACATATTTAATGTTATTAATTTTAATTGTTACACTTTGGGTAAAATTTTATTTTAGATTGAGTTTAAGTTATTTAAGATTTTAGTTAGAGTTCAGGTTAATTAAGAATTAATTGGATTAGAAAATTAATCAATTGAGAATAAATGAATTTAAATTAATTTGGATTAAATTAAATTTGAATTTGAATTTAATTTAAATTTTGAATTTTGAATTTAATTTAGATTTAATTTGAATTTAATTTAAATTTGAATTTCGAATTTAATTTAGACATAATTTGCATTTCATTTAAGTTTGAATTTGAATTTAATTTAAATTTGAATTTCGAATTTAATTTAGATTTAATTTGAATTTAATTTAAGTTTGAATTTGAATTTAATTTAAATTTGAATTTGAATTTAATTTAAATTTGAATTTCGAATTTAATTTAGATTTAATTTGAATTTAATTTAAGTTTGAATTTGAATTTAATTTAAATTTGAATTTGAATTTAATTTAAATTTGAATTTCGAATTTAATTTAGATTTAATTTGAATTTAATTTATGTTTGAATTTGAATTTAATTTAAATTTGAATTTCGAATTTAATTTAGATTTAATTTGAATTTAATTTAAGTTTGAATTTCGAATTTCGAATTTAATTTAGATTTAATTTGAATTTAATTTAAGTTTGAATTTGAATTTAATTTAAATTTGAATTTCGAATTTAATTTAGATTTAATTTGAATTTAATTTAAGTTTGAATTTGAATTTAATTTAAATTTGAATTTCGAATTTAATTTAGATTTAATTTGAATTTAATTTAAGTTTGAATTTGAATTTAATTTAAATTTGAATTTCGAATTTAATTTAAATTTGAATTTTGTTTTGATTTAATTTGGATTTAATTTGAATTTAATTTGGATTTAATTTGAATTAATTTAATTAAGGTTATAATGATTAATTAATAATTGTGGGTTTAAATTCATCATTTTCATTATTTCAAAAATTTATTCTTCATCTTTATCTTTCTTTTCAAGTTTTTCTAATAATTTTGATTTATTTGAAATTTTGTTATTTTTGTTAACTATGGCCTTTATCTTAGATAGTTCTATATCCTCCTCAAGATTAGATTTTTCAATATTCTCACAGTAGGTGGAGTAAAAGGGGCCACTAGTTAATGTTTTATAATAATATTCAATATTATCTATAATTAAATTATTATCTAGGAGAAAATTATCCTCAGATATATTTTCAACATTAATCTCTAGATTATCTTTAAGATTTTCAGAATTAATTTCTGAATTATCCTTGAGATTTTCAGAATTAATTTCTGAATTATCCTTAAGATATTCAAATTTGAATTCGGATTTATCCTTAGGATTTTCAAATTTGAATTCCAAATTATCCTTAGGATTTTCAAATTTGAATTCTGAATTATCCTTAGGATTAATTTTGTCTGAATTAAGATTATCAGAGTTAATTTTTTCAGATAAATTATCAGAGTTAATTTTAGCAATTATTGAATTGATATTAATAAATAAATAGTTAATTTTGGATATTTTAATCATATCTGTATTTTCTAATCTTTCATGCAAAATATTTAATCTACTATCCAGTAAATTTAATTTATCAGAAAAATTGACTGAATTATCTAAAGACAGTGCAGGAAATTGTAAAACTTTTGGAACGTAAATTTTACGTACCTTTGCCGGACACTTGTTTTTGTAATGTCCGTATTTCTTGCATTTGAAGCATTGTACGTGACTTTTGTCCCTCCGATTTCCTGGCGCTGGTACCTCCTTTGCCGCCGATGACGAACGATTCTTACGAGTAGGGCACTGATTTTTGTAGTGCCCTCTCTCCCTGCACGTGAAACAAATAATATGCAATTTAAAATTAGACATTAAAAAAAATGTACCTGATTCACCCCTGGGCTCCCCCTCAACTTCTGGCATCGTTGCTCCGTCAGCGGTTAGTCCGGTGAAGAGCGGCTTGGCTCTGATACCAATTGTAGGACCGGTGCAGTCGATAGAGGGGGGGTGAATATCGACCGTTCGAAATCTTTCGAAAATCATTGTTCGTAAAACTATTCAGATCGTTAGTGCAGCGGAAAATAAAAACAAAACGAACACAGGTACACAGCGGATTTTACTTGGTTCCGGACCCCCCAGGGTCAGTACATCCAAGGCCTATGCACGGGAACGCCCGTCCACTATTGGTCTCCTTCCCGGACTTTCCGGAGGCGGAGAAACCCGACTTACAGTGCAGTATTGCAAGCAATAATATAGAAATTTAAATACAGTAATTAAAAAGCAAACCAACGAGACAAAGTCAGAAGCTCGGCCGATCTGGACCTCCGAAGTGTCGCGCACCTCCTCCTGGAGCCTCCTGGTCGTAGAGCCTCGTTTTTAGCTTGTCGTCGACGGTCGGAATGATCAGAACAGTACTTGGAAGTTGTATCTGAAGCAAGGGGGTCGAGACCCCTTATATAGGCCTCCTGGGGGCGCCCCGGACGCTGGGGGCGCCCCGGAAGACTCGGTCAACTCTTATCCTTGCGCCTACTTCTTTGTAGGTGATAAGACCTTTGACCAGGGCGCCCCGGATGACCCGGGCGCCCCCGTGAGGGCTTATCCTGTGTTCTAGCTTCGAAATAGCAAAACAGCTTCTAATCGGGGTGCCCCGGACGCTCCGGGTGCCCCCGTTGACACCTGTCACCCTGCTTCACGAAACCTGCTACTTTAGCACTGCCTGGAGGCGCCCCCCTTGCTGGGGGTGCCCCCCTTGATGGGGGCGCCCCCCTTGATGGGGGCGCCCCCCTCAAGGCCTGCAAACCATACCTTTTACCCTGCTTTGTCTCCGGTTCTTGATACCTGCAAGATACACAAATACAAAGCATAGATACATATAATGTTAGCCTTAAGGACTTGGTTCGGACTTCGGATTTGCACAAAACCCTAGGTCGAACCGGCACGAGTTCCTATCCCCGAGAACTCGCCCTTCACCTACTCCTTCCAGGAGACGGTTGCCACTCAGCCCTTCGGGTGGAGTTTTACTTAGCTTCCGATACTTCCGGACCTCGAGACGCCCAAACCCTGACCCGTCTCTACTCCTGTCCTTAGTCATCACTCAGCTAAGTTGCTTAGTCCCTCGGACCAAGTCTTCATTTCCTAGCAGTCCTTCGCCAGGTGCCTAGCAGCCCTTCGCTAGGTCTTTGTTACCAAGCGGTCCTTCGCCTGGTGCCTAGCATCCCTTCGCTAGGTCTTCTATGCCTAGTAGTCCTTCACTAGGTGCCTAGCAGCCCTTCGCTAGGTCTTCTATGCCTAGTAGTCCTTCACTAGGTGCCTAGCAGCCCTTCGCTAGGTCTTCTATGCCTAGTAGTCCTTCACTAGGTGCCTAGCAGCCCTTCGCTAGGTCATCTATGCCTAGTAGTCCTTCTCTAGGTGCCTAGCATCCCTTCGCTAGGTCTTCTATGCCTAGTAGTCCTTCACTAGGTGCCTAGCAGTCCTTCGCTAGGTCTTAGGGTTATGATACCTAGCAGCCCTTCGCTAGGTGCCCAGCATCCCTTCGCTGGGACTTGGTTTCAATGCCTAGATCAACTAGGACTCTTCTTCAGCTTATGTTACTTCACTTTTGCCCCCCCCCTTTGTCTATTCATTGTATCACTGACTTAAGTGTATTGTCAAACATTAAAACACTTAAAGAGGAATATCATTGATGCAACTTGCACCAACAATGCATACCTGACCATGAGATTTGTTCAGTTCTTACCTTTTGCCTTTCATCAGCATGTGGGGGACACTTTAGACCACAAACAACAGCTAGAAAAGTTTTAGAGTGTGGATTGTATTATCCCACCTTATTTCATGATGCATATATGTTTTATAAAAATTCCGATAGATGTCAGCGAATTGGGAACATAGGAGCGAGAAATGAGATGCTCCAGCAGATTATGCTATATTGTGAGATTTTTGATGTTTGGGGAATTGATTTTATGAGACCTTTTCCTGCATCCTATGGATATCTGTTTATTTTACTTGCTGTAGATTATGTTTCTAAATGGGTGGAGGTTATTCCCTCCAGGACTGATGACTCTTGTGTTGTTGTTAGTTTTGTCAGGTCACACATATTTTGCATGTTTGGAATTCCCAGGGCTATTATAAGTGACCAAGGTTCTCACTTTTGCAACAAACACATGAAGGCCTTATTTAGCAAGTATGGGGTTGTACACAAGGTTTCTACTTCCTATCATCCCCAAACAAATGGCCAAGCCGAAGTCTCAAATAGAGAAATCAAAGCAATTTTGGAAAAGACCATTGGGCCGAATAGAAAAGATTCGAGCAAGAGGCTAGATGATGCACTTTGGGCTTATAGAATGGCGTTCAAGACACCAATTGGCATGTCTCCCTACCCGTTAGTCTATGGTAAAGCTTGTCATCTACCCATGGAGATAGAGCACAAAGCATATTGGGCGGTGAAGGCTTGCAACTACGATGCTACCAAGGTGGGAGAAGAGAGGAAACTTCAACTTCAAGAGCTTGAAGAGATTAGACTAGAGACATTTGAGAACTCAAGGATCTACAAGGAAAAAACCAAGAACTTCCATGACAAACACATAGGGAGGACAGAATTTCAAATTGGTGACAAGGTCTTATTGTACAAGTCAAGGCTCAAGTTGATTAAGGGTAAGTTGAAGTCAAGGTGGGAAGGTCCATTTATTGTAACTAATATTTTTCCCTATGGTGTTGTTGAAATCAAAGATGAGGCTAATGGTTTAATGTGGAAAGTAAATGGCCATCGGCTCAAGAAGTATTTTGAAGAACAAAAGGAGCTAGAGGTGGATGGAGTGGACATCAAAGATGCTATCTACCCACCCTAAAGGGGAGTTTCCTTTTCCTTGCGTTTTATTTCATTGTAAATTTCATTTTATTATTTTCAAATAGTTCAATCTTTCTCTTCTAATGAGTTTTTGATAATAAATGTTTAGATCATGTAGATTGAAGAAATAGTGATTGTTGATATCATTTTACCATTTTGGCACCTTAATTTTTGCATGAGTAGGAATAAATGTATCCCTCTAGGTTTTCTCTATATCATCTTAGAGTCTTTTGAAAGCAAATTAAATTTGGTTGTCAAGACTTAGGATTTGAGCCAATGGATGAAAATTCTTAGTTGCTTGAGTACTACTTAGTTATGGACTCTAGAATGATGAGTTGAGATGAATTCTTTATACCTAGTTAGGCTTTGGCTTTATTGTTGAGATACACACATGTGATTATACTCTAGAACTTGCATAGGTTCTTTCAAAACCATATTTCTATGATTAGACCATATTTATATAGGTAAATCATTTTGTCTTCCCTTCTCATTGCAATAATCCTTGTTGATACATGCTTAATTCTTCCCTTTCCCTATTTTTCTGCTCATTACCATATTTCTCTATAGACTTGGTTACTTGAGATTTTTCTTGATGTTACTTTGCTCGAGATGGACAAAAGTTTAAGTGTGGGGGAGGTAGCTAGTTCTTTTAAATGGTTTTGGGATGTGAAGTGTTGTATCATGATGTTTATTATCTGTTTTTTATGGATTCTTAGATGGATTGGTGTGGACTCCGAATGTCTTGATGGGATTAAAGGAAGGGAAGAGCATGAGAAACACAAAGCGAAAACAGAAAAAAAAAATAGAAGATGAAGAAGTGTGCCAATTTGATGGGTGATGTATCAAAGATGAGTTGTGAGTATTGAAAAGTTAAGTTCACTTTTAGAGCAATCTGATTTAGGGAGATTGTTGGGTGTTTCAACTCTATGAAGCTAATTTTGAGAGGAATGGGGGCTTACAAAGGTTAGTAACTAGTGAAACTTTTCAAGCCTACTAAAAGTCTCCGTTTAGACATGGAATTGGCAAGTGAAATTGTTTTCAAAAGTTCAAATTGTTGTCATGACTGAAGTGGAGATGAGGGAGTAGGATTTGGTTATGGGATGTAGTGAAGCTGCTAGGAAAAAAAAGAGAAACACAACAAGTAGCTGAAAAAAAAACAACAGAGAACAAAAAAAAAGAAGAAGAAAAGAAAAGAGAAGTAAAGAAAAGACAAATGAAAACATGGAAGTTCAAAAGATGGATAGATTTCTGAGTTTGAAATTGAGAATAGGAAGCTAGATGGGTTAAGCTTTGGTGATGATTGGAAGAAAGGAAAAATTCAGGCAAAGTCAGTTTTGGAATTCTGGAATTTGGCTACTGATCAACCCCTGATTGGTCACCAGTCCGATTAGGGAGGATTAGTCCGATCACCAGACCGATCAGGTGATGTCTGATCGGTCTCTGGACCGTTCAATTAAGCTGGCACAGTACAGAACACTACTTTCAGTATTGAATCATCTCCAAATCAGCTCATATTCACTTCCCTTGATTCAGGATTCATAAGAAGCTACCACAAAAGGGCAAAGAGCATCTAGAAATAATTTTGAGTATCCATGTTTCTATTTTTCCTTACTTCTCCATATTTCTTCTTCATGCTAAATTTCCTAACCATAGTTCTTTCCTTATCATGTCATATTCATCTATTTTCTTTGTCATGAGTTTTTGGTATTAGAATTCATGGAACTCCTCTTTTGTTCTATTCATTTCATACTTCTTTTATGTGTTCTAACAAACCTTTATCGATGTGGATCCAAGGAAAGAATGATGGTGGAGAGTAGATAATAAGCAAGCTTATGGTAGTTCAAGAAACATGTTGTGTTTGAGTGAGCTCCATTTCCATTGAAATGTAGAAATTAGGAAGAGAGCCACTACAAATCCCTTTGGAAGGTTTTGTGTGTTGATTTTATCTCAATGAGTCATGAAAGAGGAAGTATGCTAAGTTGTTGATTTAAGGACAAGATACTAGTCTATTGAGCTTAGATTTCTGAGAATTGACAAACCTAGGTAATTTCTTTTCAATTGCTTCTTACAATGATCGAGAATAATCTAGGGGGGATACATCTTAGTTTCCTAGTAGCTTGTGCGAGACACCCAAGAATAAGTGTGGGGGAGTTGATAACATTCATTTTGTTGATTAAACTACGCCCTCAAATCCATGTTTTGATCCAATATTATATGCTTAAGTTTGCATTTATATAATGTTTCATGAATTACCTCCATTTTGCTTAAGATTCAATTCTTTCTATATTTAATATGTTTTGGCACTTAAATTTAATATCATTTTGTAGGTTTCAAATGATCATGGACCTGGATCATATTGGGTCAAACTTGGGTCAGAATTGGATCCGGATCAAATGGATCAAGCATCGGGTTAATATGGGTCGTCCATTCAAGAGAACGGTTAGATCTAAGCCATCCTCCAACTTCTAGTTGATCCAAGCTCAAGATAGACTTAATCAAGTTCATGGATCAAGATCTGAAAGTTTGGGCCAGATCAGAGTTAATTCAGCCGTTGGATCGAGCAATAGAAGATCTAGACCGTCAAAGCTAAAGAAGAGAAGATCTGAGCCATCCACTTTAGATTTGAGTTATTCGAGCTAAGGAGCAGTAGATTAGATCCCTTGATCAAGATCTAAGAAGTTTGGATTCGATCTGACTTGATCCGACCGTTGGATGGGATTGGAGTAATCACAGCCGTCCAAATTTAAAGTCAATTGATTAAAACAAAAATTCCCTCCATTCTTCGTCGTCGTCGCGATATCGCTTTCCAATTCAAGTTTCTTCTCCGTTCGTCTTCACCGATCACAGGCGACCACTGCAGTTTCAGCTTCTCTCCAAATTTTCGAACATCAAATTCGAGTCTCCGGGAGGTTGGTTTTCGGATCTGTAGTTGTCAGCTCCGGTGAGGGTCTCGCCGAGCTCTGCTTCGCCCAAATCAATTTCCGCGCGATCGCTGGCTTGATTGATCGGGATCCATCAGAGTGGTGTGAGGGGTTCTCTGACTTTTGTTGAAGGATTCTGAGTTAGAAGTGCAACCAGCTGATCGAGTAGAAGAGCCAACTCGACACAACCGATTGAAGGAGCTTGAATTTGAAGATTCGCGATCTAAGGGGTTCTTGGATCAATTCTTGTCTGACGGTAGGATGTAAAACATGGTGACGAATCTGATATGGATTCAGTAGTTAATAGATTTCATTTCTGAATTGTTTTTGTTGTCTCTGAATTCTGTTCTTATCTCTGTATCAGTGTGATTTTAGTTACTGATCGGACTATCGTCCGATCCAGACTCCACCTGATCGGTCACTCAGACCGATCAGGCTTGCATCTGATCAGTCAGCCGACCGATCCGGAGATTTTCCTCCGCAAACAAACTCTGTGTTAGTTTTCAACTTGCTTAATTTCCATTTTCGACTTTGGATACAATGTTAGTGAATTTCTGCAATTGATATCAGTTTTATATTTCAATTTTGCAACTTCAAATTGTTGTGTTAAAATTTCCTAGTGGTTAAGCTTCATTTTTACAACAACTAGTTTAATACTACTTAGTTGAGACGATTCCATTTCAAACTTACTTCCATTCTTATTTGCAAAATAAAACCCGATTTTATCTCAAAAACCCAAATCATTTGACGACAAATAACTTTCAAGCTTAATTCGAACACTCACAACTAGTCCTGGAAAAATACGACCTGAGGCCCCTATTCTACATTTCTACTTTGCTAGCAAGGGTTTTCAGCTACAAATATCTAAATTTGAGACCCACATTCGTGACATCTATTCTGGGTAGCATCACTGACTTGGGTCCAAATGATGGAAAACGAGTGTATGAGGGGCTAGTACACCGTGTTTTGGATAATTGAGGATTAGAAGATCCAATAATTGAGATATTGTTGGCATCTTATTGATGTTAGGCAAAGGGGGAGAAGTGTTGGGTTTATGTTGGGAAACCAAACACACCTTTGCTAGAAACCCTAGGTTTAGGGGGAGCTAAGATTAAGGGGGAGCATGGTTGCTCCATTCTTGGCGTAAGGGGAAATTGGGATTGGTTCTTAAAAAGTCTTTGTAAGTCCAATGTAGGGGGAGCTTTGGAGAAGCTTTAAAAACCCCGTTTTGGTGAAAAGTCCTAACATGGGAAGTTAGGTGTGTGAAAAATCCTAACTTGGAGGGTTAGGTGTGGAAAAATCGTAACTTGGAGGGTTAGGTGTAGAAAATCCTAACTTGGAGGGTCACGTGTGGGAAAATTCTAACTTGGAGGGTTAGGTGTGGAAAAATCCTAACTTGGAGGGTTAGGTGTGAAAAATCCTAACTTGGAGGGTTAAGTGTGGAAAAATCCTAACTTGGAGGGTTAGGTGTGGGATGCCTTGGGATAGGATCCCGTTATGAAAATTCCTAACTTGGAGGGTTAGGTGTGGGATGCCTTGAGATAGGATCCATCTTTGCATTGCATATGCATTGTTATTGATATTGACTACTATCTTGTTTCCCTAACTTAAACGTATTGCCAAACATTAAAAAGGGGGAGATTGTTGAGGCAATCTGTGGCCCGGAGTGACCAAGTGTTTTGATGTTTGGCCAAAGGGTTTAAGTTAGGTTTTTCCTTGTATTTAATAAGTGTATATTGAGTGTGCAGGTTGTACAGGTTTACACATATTGACTTGACTGGACGACCTCGGTACGGTGAAGGGTGGCATGGAGACAAGATGGAGGCTTGTGTGCACCCGAGGGACCTTGGATAGCAGGGACGATGAGCCGAGGGATGTGGACTTCGAGGCGTACGTGAAGGGTGGTATGGAGGCAAGCTGGAGGCTTACGTGTGCATCCGAGGGACGAGGGCCGAAGATGAAGAGGGCGTGAAGGCAATAGTTGAGCCTGCTGATGAGGAGTCAGTCGAATCGTGAGGGTACGAGTGTTGTGTGATTGTACTCAGGAGATCCTAGGGTTCAAGTGCTGAGAGAAGTGTACTCGGGAAGGAAAACCCTAGGTGGGTGAGTAGGGCAGTCGACTGATAAAACTCACAGAAGGGTTTTGGCCTGGGACCAGTCGACTTCTCTAGGACCAGTCGACTGGTAGGTGGCTGGTGAGTTGGCTGAAAATTCGAACGTTGGGGTTGCAACGGTTGATTTTTAGTGACACCAGTCGACTGCCCTGGGAGCAGTTGATTGGTGGTGAGGGTTTCAGCCCGAGTCCTATTTAAAGTGGACTTCGTGGTGGCTGAGATTCTAGACGAATCTTGTCTTGGTTAATGGCAAGATAGTAGTCTTTTTGCTTAGGTCTTCTAAAGGTGTTTTGGTGAGATTTCTCCACCCATAAGGAGCGACAAGGTCTAGCCGGAGGTTATCCGGGGAGTGATCAACCGACGGATTCTTGAATTAGTCACCCGTCCGGGGTGGATACCAAGTAAAACTAGTTTGTTAGCATTGTTCTTCTTGGTTAGTTTTATTTTTATTGTATATTCCGCTTGCGCAACTAACCGTGTACGAAGAACGAGTTCGAAAAACGCTATTCACCCCCTCTAGCGTATGGAATCGATCTAACAATCTTTTCTCTGAATTTGAACTGCATGAACAGACTAACTCCACTTTGGTCGAGAAGAGTATTGCTTTCATTGCAGGAAAATCTCAAGGAAAAGCTCCCAAGAAGAAGCTTCTACCAGCACCCGAGTCTGACTCAGACTCAGATTCAGAAGACAATGAAGGGGATCGACCCAAGTTGGTTCGGCTAGCTCGGGACTACTACAAGGAGCTAAAGCATCAAACAAACAAAAATAAAGCAAGCTGAAGAAATGAAGATCCAGCTGAACCTTCAACAACTTCAAAGAGCAAGAATAATGTCACCTTCTACGAATGTAACAAAAAGGGACATTATAAGTCAGACTGCCCCAATCTGAAGGAAGCAAAGAAGGTGCGAAGGTAGAAGGCTCTCCAAGCCACGTGGGATGAATCCTCCTCCTCCTCCGAAGAAGAAGTCACGCACGCGAATCTTCTCTCCTTAACCGCTTCGGAAGATGTCGACACCGGATCGGAATCGGAACCAGACGACAGAAAACTTACAATCTCAGAAAATAGGCAAATAACGGTAAGAGGTAACTCAGAATACGAACTTTCAAAATTAATTTCTTATTTATCTCGCAACATGGCGAAAGCCAAAATCTGAGTCGAGTCCCTCTACAGTAAATAAAACGCATGAAAGAGGAAGCCGACTCGAGGTCCTTGATCGAGAAAATTCAAGAATGAAACTCCACTCAAGTTCAAAAGCATGAGGAAGAGAATTCCTCCTTGAAAACTCAAGTCAAGGAGCTCAGAGTGGCTTTAGAACGATTCACATCGGGTTCCAAGGGTCTTGACATGATCCTTGGAAAGCAGAAGTCCGTTCTCAACTGATCTGGATTAGGGTATCAAACCAAGTCTAGGCAACATTCTTATTATGCTGTATTGAACCAACCTAGAACCCAAGTCCAAGCATGGGTCCCCAAGCTCTGTTTGAACAAACAAGCTAGACCAAAACAGTATTGGATCCCCAAGGACAAGATTCACATCTTGCCTAACCATTATAGAGGCTATAGTCCAGGGGGAGCCAATATAAAAATAATATTCATAATTAGATATTTTTTTTTAATTATAATTTGTTCTTTATTGCATGGTTGCTTGTTTATTTCTTTCTGCAAATCATCATGCTTAGACTTAGGACTGGTTAGACTAAGGACAAAATAATTTAATTGAAATTTGAAAACCTAGTATTGGGTGGAGGTGAGATGATAGTACGTTAGGGAAGCCATTCTAGTGGAACTAGCCGAAGCTACCGATCCAAAACCCAAACTAGTTAGACCAAAATCTTTCAAGAAGTAACTTGAAGATGAATTTTCAATAAAAGGCTTTGTCAAGAAAAGGGTTGATGATCCAATATGGCTATGGCCAAAGAAGGCCTAGTTCCTCGCCAAGACTTGGAAGCCAATTATTGAAAATCAAATTCACTTTACTACTTGTTAAATTTGAATCAAACACAAATTTCAATTAATCATAGATTCAACCACTTTTCATAATAAACTTAAACCTTATAAATCTTTCAAAATTAATCAGATATTTTCAAAATTAACCATAAGTTTTAAATTAAGATATTTATTTTTGTTAAAACCTGTCTCACAAAACCCATAAGGTTAACGTGATTGATAACTCTAGATTGGGTGAGACAGACTAGGCTGTGAAATTCAATTTTAAAAGCTGTCCTTGACTTTAATTAGATCCAAATCAATAAATACTTTATGTGTAGGAACATAAAGATTTGGACCAATAGATGTTGGATAGTGGAAGCTCCAGACACATGACTGGAGACAAATTGAAATTCACCAAACTCAAGTTCAAGAACATTGGCTCAGTAGCATTTGGCAGCAATGCTACACTCAAAGTCATTGGGTCAGGTAACATTGAACTCAAATATGATTTTATGATTAAAAAGGTACTCTTGGTTGAGAATTTCAAGTTCAATTTGCTTAGTATAAGTCAACTATGTGATACTGGATATGTAGTTACATTTACTAACTCTGACTGCCTGATTAGAAACCTTCAAGACTCAGAAATCATGCTTAAGAGTACTAGGAAAAATAATGTTTACACTATCAATCTACCTTTAGTACCAAAATGCCTCCTGACTCAATTAGAAGAATCCAACCTCTAGCATAGGAGATTAGGTCACATAAATGTTAGACTAATTTCTAAAATTACCCAACTTGGTCTAATTAAAGGGGTACCAAAAATTAAGAACTATGAAAACACGATATGTAACTCATGTAACCAAGGTAAACAAACCAAGTCTAATCACAAGCCAATTCAATTAGACTTAACCCAAACTACACATGAGCTCCTGCACCAAGACCTATTTGATTCACATGGAGCCAAGTCGCTAAGCGGGAATCGGTACTGCTTAGTTATTATCGATGATTACTCTAGGTTTACCTAGGTTAGGTTCCTAAAAACTAAGGATGAAACCCTAAACCAATTTATTGACTTATGCAAGATAATCGAAAATCAAAATGATACCAAAATCAAAAGACTTAGAAGTGATCACAAGGGAGAGTTTTAGAATCAAAGGTTTGAGGAATTCTGTATAGTAAATGGATACTTCACGAATTTTCCTTGTTGGATCGGGTTGGACCGACTAGAGGGGGGCGAATAGTCGGTTAAAAAAATATAAAAGTGGAGGCACTCGTCTTTTAAAAATAATTTGGTCGCAACAGAGAACGTTGCTTCCAATGCAGTGGACGCTCAACAAAAATCTCCTTGTGGCGGAGAAGCCTTACAAAGATAGCACACTAGACTTTTAAGAGTTTACAAGAAATGAATAAAAATGATTGAATTAAAAGGTTGAAACTCTAAGCATATTTATAGCCTAAGAGAATAAATCTGGATTGTTGATTGTTGAGGAATTTTCTCTTGGCCGTTGATCCATGGATGTAATCTGGATGGTTGATCTTGGATGGGATTAAACTGCATCCATTGGATCTGATTAAAGGATAACGTTATCCTTTAAGAGATAACTTTGTCTTCTGCTCGCAACAGATAAATAACTTTATCATTTGCTCGCAACAACTTTAATCATATCTTTTCTTTATCCCAGTCGGTAAGACTGGTGATATATGTAGGCGAGGTTGCTGCTTCGAATCTCCATAGCAACAAATAAAATTCTTTTTGTTTCAGGTGCCTGGTTTGACTTGGTCAAACTGACCAGTCTTTTGGTTCATCTTCTGGGTGATTTCCGGCGAACCGGAGTTAGGCTCACACGAACCCGACTCCGGCCTTTCGCCCCTCGAGCGTCCTTCCTCCCGGCTTCTCGTCCCTCGGACACTGCGCACGTCCTTCTCGCTCCACCGGCGTACTCTTCCGCAGCTTCCGCGTCCCTCGGATTGTATCGAGCCCGTCGGCTCACTTCCCCGCACAATCCTTCTCGTCCGCTACGTCTTACGCTCGACTTCCTCCGTACCTAAGCTCCTGTACACTTAGCAGAGGGATTAAACATACCAAGACCTAACTTAAATCGGTTGATTACATCAAAATCAACCAGGGGTACTTACATTCCTATCCTAGAACCCCCCAACAAAATGGGATAGTAGAAAGAAAGAATAGAACCCTTCATGAAGCCGCTAGGACCATGCTCAATGAATTTAACCTAGTTAATCAATTTTGGGCAGAAGCAATAATTACGGCTTGCTATATCCAAAATAGGGTTCTAATTAACAAAAGACATAGTAAAACTCCTTATGAACTATATTACCATAGACTGCCCAATCTACATTACCTAAGGGTCTTTAGGTGCAAAGTCCATATCTTGAATACCAAGGACTACCTAGGTAAATTTCAGTCTAGGTCAACCCCAGGGGTCTTCTTAGGATATTCAACAACTAGTAAGGCCTATAAGGTTTACAATAAACAATCTAACAAAATTGAAGAAACAACTAACTTAATCTTTGATGAGGAAACTAATCCAAAATCTGATAACCAAAACTTAAACCACTCAAATATTGATCAGGAAGACAATGAGCAAACAATTGAACCATCAATTGAACCACTAATTGAACCTCTAAATGAACTAACTCTTGAACCAACTACTGCGTCAACTGAACCAATAACTGAACCATCCCAAGTAATTGAACAGAACACTGAACCGAACCATCCAGCCAGACCTAATGCTGAACCAAATTCTAGAAGAACCAAGAAACCCAGACTCAATCACCCTTCTGATCAAATTATGGGTGATCCAACCTTAGGAGTCAGAACTAGGTCTTCTTATAGAAATCTTAGTCAGATAACACTAATTTCAAAAATTAAACCTAAGACTATAGAGGAAGCCCTACCTGATCCTGATTGGATCATAGCTATGCAGGAGGAGTTAGCCCAATTTGAAAGAAACAAAGTCTGGGAACTGGTACCTAAACCTGAGAGCAAGTCTATTATAGATACTCAGTGGGTGTTTAGGAATAAACTAAATGACCAAGGGGAAATAGTTAGAAATAAAACCCGCTTCATAGATAAAGGGTTCAGTCAAGTTGAAGGATTAGACTATGATGAAACCTATGCCCCAGTAGCCAGACTTGAGTCAATTAGAATGTTGTTAGCATTTGCATCCCATAGAGGGTTCAAGCTATACCAAATGGATGTTAAGTCTGCCTTTTTAAATGGGTTCATCAAAGAAGAAGTCTATGTAGGACAACCCCCAGTATTTGAGGACCTAGAAAAACCTGACTACGTTTTCAAACTTAAAAAGACACTTTATGGTTTATAACAAGCATCTAGGGCATGGTATAAACGCTATCAACTTACCTTATTTCTAAGGAATTTAACCAAGGACAAATTGACTCCACCCTTTTTGTCAAAATCTTAGAAAAAGACATTTTCATTGCCCAAATCTATGTTGACGACATAATTTTCAGATCCACCAACTCAAACTTTCTAAAGGAATTTATAAAAATAATGGAAAATGAATTCGAAATGAGCTTAGTTTGTGAGCTCAATTTCTTCTTAGGATTGCAAATTAATCAAACTAGAGATGGTAATTATGTTCACCAATCCAAGTATGCTAAAGAGTTAATAAAGAAATTTAAAATGGATAACTCCAAAAGCATAAGTACTCCTATGGCAACAAATGTCAAAATTGATAGTGACCCTGAAGGTAAACTTGTAGATCTTAAGCTATACCGAAGTATGATTGGAAGTCTACTTTATCTTACAGCTAGCAGACCTGATATCCTATTCTCTATAGGAATGTGTGCTAGGTACCAAACTTGTACTAAGGAATCCCACTTAGAAGCCCTATAAAGAGTACTTAGGTACATTAAGGGCACCCTAAATGTAGGAATTTGGTATCCTAGGACTTCCACCTTTGAACTGTCTGGATATTCTGACTCTGACTATGCTGAGTGCAAATTATATAGAAAAAGTACAAGTGGAAGGTGCCAACTTTTAGGACATAGTCTAGTCAGCTGGTGCAGTAGAAAGCAACACTACATAGCCCTATCTAGAACCGAAGCAGAATATGTTGCATTAGGAGAGTGTGTGGCACAACTCTTATGGATGATGCACACTCTTAAGGACTTCCAGTTTGACTACACCCAAACCCTAGTCTACATTGATAACATAAGCTCAATAAACCTGACTAAAAACCCAATTCATCACTCAAGAACAAAGCATATAGAAGTTAAACATCATTTTGTAAGAGATCATGTAGCTAGGGATGAAATAGTCCTTAAGCATGTGGACTCAAAGTCAAACTTAGCTGATATCATTACCAAACCCTTACCAGAGTCAGAGTTTAGCTTACTAAGAAGGCAGTTAGGGTTATGCTTGGTAAAATAGGGATGTTCTATATTTTATTCAAAAAAGTGTTTTACTTTATGATCTGTTAACTAATCTTTTCTGAAAAATCATTTCTTTTATCAAAGTCTTGAAATTTGAAATGATTTTTCGACTTAGTTTTATTAAAAACATACCCCCTTCAAAAATAGGGCTTTTTTGCAAATGGATTTAGCATAGGCCCTAACCCTAGAACTGCATGCACCTATAGATCAAGAAGCCAACATCTCACAAGAACCTTAGGGTACTTTTGATTGATTACCTAGACTGGGTTGAGATGCTTAGGTCTATGCCTTGATTCAAGATGCTTTAAGTCAGTGCATCTGCAGTAATTGGGGCAATAAATACCAATTGAACAGCAATCAGGTTAAGAGTCATGTTTAGAAAATCTAACTTGATCAGAACACTTAACTTGATTAACACTAGTGAAAGCTACTGTTTATAACAGTTAGTAAGTAGCTGACTGGATTAGATAGGACCCGAACTAGAACGGTTTAATTTGGTTTGGTCCAGCTTATGCTTATTAGAATTGGTTCAATACAGAACTTCATTTTTTTCTGCTTTACCTGCTGTAATTAGTATCATTTTTTTGATATATGGCAAAGGGGGAGAGAAAGGAAAGGATAAATTTTTTCAAAAAGTAAAATGAATAACTAAGTGCATTAAAATGGTTTTCAGATCTAAGCATTTTCTAAGTATAAAAAGTTGAAAAAAAACCTTTTGGAAAATTTTTCCTAAGTATGGAAACCTTGCAAAAACTTTTTGGAAAATTTTTCCTAAGTATGAAAATCTTGCAAAAACTTTTTGGAAAATTTTTCCTAAGTATGAAAATCTTGCAAAAACTTTTTGGAAAATTCTTCCTAAGTATGAAACCTTGCAAAAGCTTTTTGAAAAATTTTCCAAAGTATGAAAACCTTGCAAAAACTTTTTTGGAAATTTTTCCTAGGTATGAAACCTTGCAAAAACTTTTTGGAATATTTTCCTAAGTATGAAAACCTTGCAAAAACTTTTTGGAAAATTTTTCCTAAGTATGAAACCTTGCAAAAACATTTTGGAAAATTTTCCTAAGTATGAAAATCTTGCAAAAACATTTTGGAAATATTTCTACGTATGAAAATTTGCGAAAAATTTTCTAAGTATGAAAAACTTGAGAAAGTTTTGGAAATTTTTTTTTGGAAAATTTGTCTAAAGTGCAAAACTTTTTAAATACTTTAGAACTTAGTCAAAATCTAAAGCACTTAGAAGGTTTACAAAAACTCACGTATCTTTGAAAAACTCAGGGGGAGAGTATTCGTTTCAGGGGGAGAACTGAATCTCTTGTTTTCTTTTCTTTACTTGTCATTTTTTTTAACTTAACTTTTTGAACCGGGTTGCCATAAATCAAAAAGGGGGAGATTGTTGTTGCAGGAAGCACCTAAGTCAAATCTGTGTTTTGATAATGGCAAAGGGTTCAGAAGTTAAGGTGTTAATGTGATCTAACAAGCGTACTAAGTGTGCAGGAAAGTCCTAGGTACACTAGGCAAGAAGTCGTGGCAAAGGACTAGGCAAGAAGTCTTGGCAAAGGGCTAGGAACCGATGACCTGACCGGATGTTGGACAAGAAGTCCTGTTCAAGGACTGGGCACCGAAGACCTGACCGGATGTTGGGCAAGAAGACCTGACCGGAAGTTGGGCACGAAGACCTAGTGAGTAAAGTTGGGCAAAAGTCCAACCGGAGGAGCCGGTTGGCAAAAGGTAAATTCTCCCGAGAGGAGTAAGCGAGGGTGCATTCCCCGTGCGAGGGAACTGTAGACGTCGGTTCGACCTAGGGGTCCATTTGGGAGACCCAAAGTCAGAATCAAGATAGCTTAGGCTGTAAATAATCGCTAACATATTTTGCTTCTTGTATTTTAGAACTAACCATGGTTGCAGGGAACGAAGGAATGTGATTCTGCAGCTGAGGCGCCTCAAAGGAGTGAGGCGCCTCACTGGGGCTAGGCACCCGTAAGGATACGGGCACCCCAGGTCAAGGCCAAAACAAAACCATCGAAGCAAACTGCCACGAAGCCTTTGGACAAGTCAGCTCAGGCGCTTGTGTTAACACAGGCGCCCCCATCAGCCCAGGCGCCCCAGTCGAGTGGATAAGCGCTGACCGAGCTTGCGGATAGAAGTTCTCACAGAAGAGGCCACGTGTCAGGCGCCCCCATCGACACAGGCGCCCCTATGGGTGCTATAAAAGGGTGTTCACCCCCAAGGCTTTAGACAACTTCGCTCACAACGCTCCAAGCAGTTTCGTTCAAGCGCTACTTTCCGACAAGCTCCGACTTTAAGATTCTAGCTCCGATGATGACCGTCTGCTCCGAACCTCGATCCACCTCAGGCGTCGGTAAATTTAATTTATGAAAAGTGTTACAATTTTAATTCCAATTCTATATCTGTACTTGAAGTTGTAATAGATTTTTCTGAATATAGAATTGCCCAACGTAAATGGTCAAGCACCGTGGGCCTTGGAGTAGGAGCCGACCGCGACTCCGAACCAAGTAAAACCAACTTGTGTTCGCGATTGTTTTATCATTTTCCGCTGCGTAATCACTCTATTTCCCGAAAAATTTGATATCGATATTCACCCCCCCCCTCTATCGATTTTCTTCGATCCAACACACTCCTTCGTGGAGTATAGGATCGATTGATATAAATAAGTAGCTAGTCATCTCGGCTCGGAGATCCCTTCATGGAGGCTTGAGCATGGATAGGGAGGAGTGGATGAGGTGGCGACACGACTGGAGGCGCATTAGAGACCAAAGCCAAGATAGCTGGAAAAATCTAAGATTTTTCTTATTTGTTGCTTTGGTTATGTGCTTGTTGTGTGTGTACATGAAAATTCCTCATAATAAATATATATGTGGGAGAGGGACCCTAAGGGTCCCACGACCTCCATTACTAATTTGACAAGTGATACGAACAAGTCTGCGCGTCGGCTCTGAGCGCCTTCCTCCACATCGGATGGGCTTGTTCTGTGGATCATTGGGTCAGACAACATTATAGGAGATTATTTAGGAGCGTGTGATTTTCCCCAACGAAAGACACATAATCCGAGGTAATTTTCTTATTATCATGTAATGGTAAACACTTAGATGCAAATAATAGTATCCTCTCTAATGGAGTCATTGCTATTATTTGTAGGGCCAAAGAGGACCAACTATTAATTTTATTTGTCAAAAAGTTAGGTTGACAAGATAATAAAATTAATGAGTAAAATCTCCTCTTACAAATGTAGAATTCATATATGTCCATACCATCGTGACAGACGAAATCCTCGGTGTTTTGAGGTGTTGGTTGATTTCAAAATTATTATTTTAAGGAATCAATTTATTTTTGAAATCTAAAGTGTGTGATTGTTGTGATTCTTAGGTATTTTCAAAATGGATCTAGACCCACTTGATTTAATTCTAAGAGAAAACCAACTTAATGCCCCTAATAATAAAGATTGGGAATTAAACCTGGGCTTTGTCGCAACTGCGGAGGAATCCAAATGTGAGCTTGTCGAGATCTGTGCTGAAAAACCTAGCGAGATTAATGATGGAGAGGAGATGAAATATTTTAGGCAGTGGTTAGAAGTAGACGAGATGACTCAGAGTCATCAACATCAAGCTTCTTCCATTACCAGTGTTAAAACATCCAAGATCGACGAATCTTCGGACATCATAATCGGGCCGCTAGGCAAGAGGTTATGAAGAACTTGATGACGACCACCATGATTGAGGGTATGCCCGTTAGGGAACATGTTCTTAAAATGATGGCTAGGCTAATGGAGATGGAAATCCTTAGAGCAGAAATCGATGGGGAAACCTAGGTCGATCTCATCCTCTAATATCTACCAAAGAGTTTTGAGAAGGTTCGACTAAGCTACAATATGAACAAACGTACATATTCATGGGCGGAACTTCTGACAGAACTCCAGGCAGCAAAAGGGTTTTCTCCTCAGAGTTTATAGACTTTCATTGCTCAAGGGGTTTCTACTTCTAAGCCAAAAGGCAAGAAGAAGAAGAAACAAGCTAAGGCAATGAAAGTGGCAGGATTATAGAGACCTCAGAGTCGCGTGAAGAAGCCGAAAGGCAAGTGCTTCACATGCAAGCAGTCTGTGTTGGTGCAAGTTGCATCAATGATGTTCTTCTTTAAATGTTTTAATGTTTGACAATACACTTAAGTCAGTTATACAATGAACAGACAAAGGGGAGCAAAGGAGAAGTAACCTAAGTTGAAGAAAAGTCCTAGTTAATCTAGGTATCGAAACCTTAAGACCTGGTGAAGGGCCGCTGGGCACCTAGCCAAGGGCTGCTAGGCACCTAGCGAAGGGCTGCTAGGAATAGAAGACCTAGCAAAGGACTGCTAGGCCCCTGGCGAAGGACTGCTAGGGAATGAAGACCTGGCGAAGGACTGCTTGGCACCTTGCGAAGGACTGCTAGGTAATGAAGTCTTGGTCCAAGGGACTGAGCAACATAGCTGAACAATGACTAAGGATAGGAGTAGAGACTGGTCAGGGTTTGGGCGTCTCAAGGTTTGGAGGTATCAGAAGCTAAGCAAAAGTCCACCCAAAGGACTGGGTGGCAACCGTCTCCTGAAAGGAGTAGGTGAAAGGCTCGTTCTCGGGGGATGGGAACTTGCGTCGGTTTGACCTAGGGTTTTGTACAAATCTGAAGTCCGAACCAAGTCCTTAAGCCTAATATTGTATGTATATATGCTTTGTGTTTGTGTATCTTGCAGGTATCAAGAACCGGAGACAAAGCAGGAAGGTTGCTGGAAAAAGGCTGATGGGGGCGCCCCCACTGTTGGGGGTGCCCAGAGCAAGGCTTAAAACCCAGTCTTGGGTTTAAACCATGATTGGGGGCTCCCGGAATGATGGGGGCACCCGGGGTAAAGAGGAAAATGCAGTTTTCGTGAAGTAAGCAGAATAGATGTCAAGGGGGGCGCCCGGAAGGTCCGGGGCGCCAGGGTTGAAACCTATATTTGCTGTTTCAGGTTCGAAATGCAGATAAGCGCTCAGGAGGGCGCCCGGGAGGTCCGGGCCACCCTGGTCAACGATTTTATCACCTACGGCGAGGTAGGCGTAAGGATAAGTTTTAACCGAGTTATTAGGGGCGCCCCCGACGTCCAGGTCCCCCCCAGGAGTGCTATATAAGGGGCTTCGACCCCTCTGCTTCAATAACAACTTCCAAGAGTGATTCCAAGCATTTTGACCGACGACAATGCGCTAGAGACGTGGCTCTATGACCGGGAGGCTCCAGGAGGAAGTGCGCGGCACTTCGGAGGCCCAGATCGGTCGAGCATCAGACTTTGTCTTGTTGGTTTGCTTTTATTTTATTCCGCACTTAATTTTATTTATCTTTTGATTGTAAACTTGCACTGTAAGTCGGGTTTCTCTGCCTCCGGAAAGTCCAGGAAGGAGACCAATAGTGGACGGGCGTTCCCGTGCATAGGCCTTGGATGTACTGACCCTGGGGGGTCGAGAACCAAGTAAAAATCCCGCTGTGTCCCTGTGTCTGTTTATTTTCGTTCTGCTTTACTTTTCCGCTGCACTTACGCTCTGAGTCCAGAATGACACTCGAAAGTCTTACGAAGTTTTCGAAATATTTGAACGGTCGATATTCACCCCCCCTCTATCGACAGCACCGGTCCTACAATTGGTATGAGAGCCGAGCCGCTCTTCACCGGACTAACCGCCGACGGAGCAACGATGCCAGGAGTTGAGGGGGAGCCCAGGGGTGAATCAGGTACTTTTAATTTTAAAATGTCCATTTTTAAATCTCATATTATCTGTTTCACATGCAGAGAGAGAGGGCACTATAAAAATTAGTGCCTTACTCGTAAGACTCGATCTTCATCACCGGTGGCGAAGGAGGCACTGGCGCCTGGAAGCCGGAGGGACAAAAGTCACGTACGATGCTTCAAATGCGAGAAATACAGACATTACAAAAACAAGTGTCCGGCGAAGGTACGCAAGATTTATGTTCCAAAAATTTTAAAAGTTCCTGCACTGCCTTGTGATAAAGTAGTTAATTTTTTTGATAAATTAGATTTACTGCATAGAAAAATTAATATTTTGCATGATAAATTAGAAAATGCAGATATGACTAAAATATTAGAAATTAATCATTTAATTCAGAACATTAATTCAGTAATTTGTGAAATAAATTATGATAACTTTAACTCTAAAAATGTTAATTCTGATAATTCTAATTCAGATAAATTTAATTCTAAGGATAAAACCGAATTCAAATTGGAAAATTCTCTAGATAATTATGAATTCAAATTTGAAAATCCGTTGTATAAATTTGAATTCGGATCTATAAATTCTAAAGATAACTCTGAAGTTAGTAGAATTAATTCTGAAAATCTCAAGAATAATTCAGAAATTAATTTTGAAAATTTTAAGGATAATCTAGAGATTAATTTTGAATTTCTTGAAAATATTAAAAATGTGTCTGAGGATAATTCTGAGGATAATATTGAAGATAAAATTCTCCTAGATAATAACTTAATTATAGATAATCTTGAAAGTTATTATAAAACTTTAACTAGTGGCCCATTTTACTCCACCTACTGTGAGGATAAGGAGGATATGGAACTATCCAAGATAAAGGCGATAATCAATAAAAATTACAAAAATTCAAATAAATCAAAATTATTAGAAATACTTGAAAAGAAAGATAAAGATGAAGAAGAAATTTTCGAAATAATGAAAATTATGAATTTAAACCCACAATTATTAATTAAATCTTAAGTACTCAAATTCAAAATAATTAAATATTAAATTAATTATATCTTAAGTATTCAAATTCAAATTAATTAAATCTTAAATTAATTAAATCTTAAGTATTCAAATTTAAATTAATTAAATTTTAATTATTCAGATTCAAATTAATTAAATTTTAATTATTCAAATGCAAATTATTAATTAAATTTGAATTATCCAAATTCAAATTAATTAAATTCGAATTAAACCTTAATTAAATCTTAAATAAATAAAATTAAATCTTAATTAAAATCAAACTAAATTAAATTTAATTCAAATTAAATCCTAAATTAATTCAAATTAAATCCTAAATTAATTAAAATTAAATTAAATTAAATTCAAATTAAATTAAAATAAATTCAAATTAAATTAAATTCAAATTATTTAAACTCAAATTAAATTAAATTCAAATTAAATTAAATTCAAATTAAATTAAATTCAAATTAAATTTAACTTAGATTAAATTCAAATTAAATTAATTTTAAATTAACTTAAGTTCAAATTAATTCAACAATTCAAACAAATTCAATTAAATTGGAATTAACTCAAATTAAATCAAATAAATAAGTTAAATCTAAATTAAATTTAAATTAAATCTAAATTCTATTCAAATTAAATCTTAATCAATATTAATTAAATCTTACCTAATTCAAATTAATTCAATTAATTAATAATTTAATCTTAATTAATTCAAATTCAATTAATTCAACATCAATTAATTCTTAATTAATTCAATGTTAAGGACTAATGAATTGAAAAATATATTTCAAAATTATTTTTCAAAATTGTTAAAATATTTTCCTAAAAATATATTTTCAAAATAGTGCTTCAACATAATAATGTTTGTATGGATTTCATGCTTGTTGATTGCCAATACAATATATGTTTTCAAAAATTATATTCTTTTGAAAACTATTCGACTCACACAAGTAGACACAAGTCTCTTAGGACAACACTAAAGTTCCTTAAGGCACTTAGATACAATCAAACAGTATCGGGTACAGGGGGAGTGCTTTTTATTTGTTTTAAATGATTTTCAAAAACTGCACTTTAAACATTACTATCATTTGAAAAATACTTTTCGAAAATTGTGCCTTAAATCATTATTACTTGTGTTTTCAAAAAGGGTTTATGTTGTAAAATTTATATGTTCAAAAATTTACCTGTTTTTTTGACTTCGATAAACCCTAAAGACACAGAGGAAAGGTTCACTTCATGATCTTCAAGGACTCCTAGGATGTGTCAAATTTAGGGGGAGTCTAAGTCAAAAGAAGAATTTCAGAAAATTTTCGGTAATTATTCATTTTTTTGTTAAATATTTCTTTTTAATCTGAATCAAACCTTAAGACTCAGAGGAAGAGTACTTGTGGTCAACAAGCTTCCCAGGACTGAGTCAAGTTTAGGGGGAGGTAAAATTAAAAGAATTATTTAATAACATGTTCTCAAAATCTTGCTAAAAATCTAAGTCTTTCAAAATACTATTATTCTATTTGTTAGAATTTGTGTGACTTATGAAATTATTTTTAAAATAATGTTTACTTGGGTTGGAGAATTTCCAGGACACTTAGGAAATGTCCATGTAGTCAACAAGGTTTCCCAGGATGGTGTTAGACTGGAAAATAAACCAAGTCAAGTAAAATATTGGGTCTCCAAAAGTTCACACAGTTTTCAAAATCCACTAGCATATATTTTCAAAAGTATTATCATCTTTTTGGCAAAACTCTGTTAATATTTACATGAGTTTGAAAAATATTCAGGACACTTAGGAAATGTCCTTGTGGTTAACAAGGTTTCCTAGGATTGTGTCAGACTGGAAAAGAAACCTAGTCAAGTAAAATAGTATGTTTCAAAAATTACTTATATTTTTCAATGTCTCATCTTTTTCAAAAATAGTTAGTATTTACAAAATATGTTCAATATTTATATTCTCCAAAATAGCATTCTTTCAAAAATTATGCATTTTTCAAAGATACTTGTATTACATAATCTTTCAAAAGTACATAACATCTTTTTCAAAATTATGCATTTTTCAAAAAAATGCAATATATCATTCAAAATGCCATACTTTCAAAAATTTTGCACTAAGTATGTTCAAAAAAAAAAACTAAAAGTATTCATTGTTGGTGCAAGTATTTTCTTAAAGTTTTTTGATGTATGACAAAGGGGGAGAGGTGTGCTTAAGTTAGAAAAATTTTCTCCCAAAGATCAAAAATATAGTTTCAAAACTTATATCAAATTTTTTTGTTTTTTTATCCCAAGGATAGTGAGTTAGCCCCTTAAACCAATCTAACTTAAGTTATTGTCAACATCAAAAAGGGGAGATTGTTGGTGCAAGTTGCATCAATGATGTTCTTCTTTAAATGTTTTAATGTTTGACAATGCACTTAAGTCAGTGATACAATAAACAGACAAAGGGGAGCAAAGGAGAAGTAACCTAAGTTGAAGAAATGTCCTAGTTAATCTAGGTATCGAAACCTTAAGACCTAGCGAAGGGCCGCTGGCCACCTAGCGAAGGGCTGCTAGGCATCGAAACCCTAAGACCTAGCGAAGGGCTGCTAGGCACCTAGCGAAGGGCTGCTAGGAATAGAAGACCTAGCGAAGGGCTGCTAGGCAACTAGAGAAGTGCTGCTAGGAATAGAAGACCTAGCGAAGGGTTGCTAGGCACCTAGCGAAGGACTGCTAGGCATAGAAGACCTAGCGAAGGGTTGCTAGGCACGTAGCGAAGGGCTGCTAGGCATAGAAGACCTAGCGAAGGGCTGCTAGGCACCTAGCGAAGGGCGGCTAGGAATAGAAGACCTAGCAAAGGACTGCAAGGCCCCTGGCGAAGGACTGCTAGGTAATGAAGTCCTAGCGAAGGACTGCTAGGAACTAGGTGAAGGACTGCTAGGTAATGAAGTCTTGGTCCAAGGGACTGAGCAATATAGCTAAACGTTGACTAAGGACAGGAGTAGAGACAGGTCAGGGTTAGGGCGTCTCAAGGTCCGGAGGTATCAAAAGCTAAGCAAAAGTCCACCCGAAGGACTGGGTGGCAACCGTCCCCTGAAAGGAGTAGGTGAAAGGCGCGTTCTCGGGGGATGGGAACTTGCGTCGGTTTGACCTAGGGTTTGGTGCAAATTCGAAGCCCGAACCAAGTCCTTAAGCCTAATATTGTATGTATATATGCTTTGTGTTTGTGTATCTTGCAGGTATCAAGAACCGGAGACAAAGCAGGAAGGTTGCTGGAAAAAGGTTGATGGGGGCGCCCCCAATGTTGGGGGCGCCCAGCAATGCTTAAAACCCCAGTCTTGGGTTTAAACCATGATTGGGGGCGCTCGGAATGGTGGGGGCGCCCGGGGTAAAGAGGCAAATGCAGTTTTCATAAAGTAAGCAGAATAGGTGTCAAGGGGGGCGCCCGGAAGGTCCGGGGCGCCCGGGTTGAAACCTATATTTGCTGTTTCAGGTTTGAAATGCAGATAAGCACTCAGGAGGGCGCCCGGGAGGTCCAGGGTGCCTTGGACAATGATTTTATCACCTGCGACGAGGTAGGCGCAAGGATAAGGTTTGACCGAGTTATTAGGGGCGCCCCCGACGACCAGGGCGCCCCTAGGAGTGCTATATTAGGGGCTTCGACCTCTCTGCTTCAATAACAACTTCCAAGAGTGATTCCAAGCATTCTGACCGACGACAACGCGCTAGAGACGAGGCTCTACGACCGGGAGGGTCCAGGAGGAAGTGCACGTCACTTCGGAGGTCCAGATCGGCCAAGCTTCAGACTTTGCCTTGTTGGTTTGCTTTTATTTTTTTCCGCACTTAATTTTATTTATCTTTTGATTGTAAACTTGCACTGTAAGTCGGGTTTCTCCGCCTCCGGAAAGTCCGAGAAGGAGACCAATAGTGGATGGGCGTTTGACGGACCCGAAATACTAGGTTAAAGTTGTCACGAAATGTATGAGTCCATCAGAATTTAGAATTTATAAATGTGCTGGAAACCCTTTTTGCAATAAAATATGAAAACGTAGTAAAGGGGCCACAGGTCGTATTTTTCCTCAGGACTAGTTGAAGGTTTGTTTGATTCGCGCTTGTGTTTATTTGTCGTTTATGAATTTGGGTTTCGAATGTAATTTGGGTTTGGAATGCGATCTGAAAAAAAAATAAAAACACAAGGAAAAGGTAAGGAACTTAACCACGGAACTTAACAAGTAATAGCAAGTTATGACTCCACCCAAAGGACCACTTACTCTAATAAAGCATTTAACCAATTTTTAGAAAACAAATCTGAATTTAATTTCAACACAAATGCTAAGCAATGAAACAACACAGCT
The DNA here is from genome assembly GCA_024364735.1 of Boesenbergia rotunda. NCBI lineage: Eukaryota > Viridiplantae > Streptophyta > Magnoliopsida > Zingiberales > Zingiberaceae > Boesenbergia > Boesenbergia rotunda. The sequence goes on along the minus strand of JAGFNQ010000270.1, from coordinate 325,603 downwards.
GCTGACTTCCAATTGAAACTAATGCAAAGACTTGCTTTCAAAACCAAACTCAATGCAAACCAAATTCAAGCAATCTAAAAACGATCCAATACCAATCCAATCCCAAGACTTCACTTGATGCTAATTACAGATATTCACTAAACTGCAGAAGTTATTAACTGCATTGCAGAAATCACTCAGCTTGCTTAGGACTGAAATTCGCAGCAAACTGAATGCTAAGCAAGCTGAATTAAGGTGCACTATCACACTAATAACCTGGTTAACTTCAGGAATTAGGTCTTGCAATAATTGAATGCTAAACAATATGTTGTCAAGAATGGGAACTGAACACAACTCAGCTATGGCCAGCTGATAGGCAAGCAGAAAATAGATACAAAGTTCAGAAATGACAATCTGCCGAATTGAGTTGATATTTGATGAAGAAAGCCATTCTACAACTGATGTGGAGCAAGTGAATGTGAAACAAACAAATCAGAGGCAAGCAAGCGATTGAATGCAGAACAAGATGACTCCAATACAGAAATCAAACATGCAGAAATGATCCACTTATGTGCAGAAATGGCAAATCACAGACACGAATGCAGAAAAACAGGATGTATGCAGAAATCTGATACGCAAAGACATAAACTGAATTGCAGAGTTAAACTATGCGTAACAAACTATAACAATTGCAATTACTCACTAACAAACTACCTAGCTGCTAAGAATTACTGAATCGAAACTTGTTAACTGCAGAAATAGCTTGGACAAATCTGATTTACTAACTACATTCGAAAACTGAAAATTTCTGAAATTCACTGATACGCAAGCAATACAAATGGCACGTAAACAATAAAGTGAAATCTAACTGAAATTAACTCTAATTGTCCACTAAACAAACTGCTAAGCTACATAATTTGAAGATTTAAAGCCTAATTAAGGTAAACAATTCAAGAAACAAACTCAACTGCTGGTACAAAAATTGCAGAAACATAACATTGCGGCAGAAATTACAACTACTGCAGAAACAGAAATTTAACCAAAGAATCTACTCCTCGATCCCTTCCCAAGCTCAGGTAGTCCTTGTTCGTCACGCAAGGGAGAGCCTCGGACCCGCAAGCTCAGCAAATCATGGGGAAAACTCCATCTGCGATTGAATACAACTCAGATTGCTTCATTCTGAATTTTTCATTCGAAATCTTCATTGCAGCTGCGTCTGCGTGCGAAGGTGAGTGGATGATGATCCAAGCTACCCATGGAACCCCTCTATATAGCTCAGGTGGAAGGTATTGGAGCACAGCCGATCTGAAGGTAACAAATGGACAGAGCTGCGGAAACCTCTCAACAACTCTGTTTTTGGTAAATTCCGAACTAGAAACTCTCACTGATGGCCTTCCCAATGACCTAGCACATGAACTAAGCAATGAAATCGAGTGGTCGCGCCTCGGATTGAAGAAAAAAACTAAGAACGAAGGAAGAACAACGAAGAAACTGGACTGTGCGGCGAAGACGCGACGAGGGTGAGCTGCGCAGGATTTTTGATTAAATACATAGGAATGGACGGTCCAGATTGATTTGGATGAATCCAACGGCTGATCTTGCTCTGATTTGATCCAAATTTTGATGATGATGATCTAGAGTCAGGATCTATCTCATGGTAGCTCGGATCCTCCAGATTTGCAACAGATGGTCCAAATCAAACTAATCATTGAATGGACAATCTAGAGCGCTCCGATCTTGATCCAACGGTTGATTGAGCTCTGATTGGGATGAAACCTTCAGATCTTGATCAGAATACTTGATCAACCCTAACCCTAGCTCGGATTGCTTCAGATGGTCCCAGATGGCTCAGATCTAGCCGCTTTTGAATTGGACGGCCCGGATTAATCGTAAGCTTGATAATTCGATCCGGTTCCACTTCCGACTCAAGTTTGACCCAATATGCCCTAGGTCCATGAACCTTTTATGCCTACAAAAATAGATCAAGAATTTAGTGGTCAAATAATCCAAATATATGTAAATTTTCAATTAAGTCCAAAATAAAGGTAAGTTCTAAAACCTAGGGCAATTTCACAATTAAGCAATAAAAACATAGGTCAAACATGGATTTTAGCAACTCAAATAATCAACAAAATGGTATCTATCAACTCCCCCACACTTAATCTTGAGCGTCTCGCGAAATCACTAAGTATGTATCCCTTAGGCTTTCTTAAGCATAATTAGAAGCAAATGAAAAGAAATTACCTAGGGTCGTCAATTCTCATAAATCTAAGCTCTATGGATTAGTATCTTGTCCTTAAATCAAAACTTAGCCTTTTCATCCATCATGAGTCATTGAGATGAATTTAAATCACTAGCCTTTCAAGGAAAGTTTTGGTGGCTCTCTCCTTAAGTTCTAAGTTGATGATGGAAGTGGAGCTCACTCAAACACACATACTTCTTGCACTACCATAGGCTTGCTTGTTATCTAATCTCCACCATTATTCATGATTAGGATCAACATCTACAAAAACAAATGAAAACATGGAAAATGGTAAGAAATGGAGTCAAAATTAAGGAAATGAAAAAATTGACTAAGTGGGAGACTTGGTTGCTCAAAAATGTTTCCAATGAACTCTGCCCTCTTGGCAGTCCTATGGTGAATTCAAAAGAGTGATGGAGTAAACTTTTGCCTTGCCCTTGAATTGAATGAAAACCCTTTCTTTGACCTCAATGTGCCAACTTCCACCTTGCGTGCCAAATTTCTTTCTCCATTCTTCTTTTCTGATTTTTTTTTCTTTTCTTTCATCCTCTAGCAAGATCAGAATGTATCAAAGAACATATGATATCAAGTGAAATAGATACTCAACATAAAATTTTCACTCAACAACCCATGTAACTCACTCATGATACACTTCACCCTTTTTTTTGGCACACTACTTTCTTTCATTTTTTTTTTCTGTTAAGCTGCAAATTCAGCTTCACTAAATCCATTTCAAGTCTCTGATTTATTAAATAATCAACATCAGTTAGCATCACATAGTGTAGTGGAGAGTTTGAATTGTTCCACTTGAAAGTTTTTGCTCAGCATATTTGAATTTCAGCCAAGCCACTGCACTGTCTCTGCTTTTCTACTCTGATCAGAAATGTTTCTTTCATTCAGCAGTTTGAAATCTTCTCCCAAGAAGTCTAGTTCAATTGAAAACCACTCGGCAAGCTCAGATTCAAGTCTCGGTAGCAACTCTTTCAATGCAGTTTAGATTTTTCTTTTAGCTTCAGATTCTTTTCTTCAGATCAGCCTTCCTTCAGATTCTGTTTAAATTCAGCAGTGCTTCACTGACTTTCCAAACCAGATTCAGGTTGAGGCAGATCAGATTCCTTGCATTCTTCACAACCATTACATCACATAATGGTAAACAAGCAGCCATATTTTTTTTTTCTGCCTTACACTGCTTCCTTCTTTTTTTCTGATCTGAAAATTCTAAGCAGCCACATTTCTTTCAATTCTGATCAGCAGTGAATGTGCCATCAATTCCAGATACATTTTATACTTGATACCTTGATTCATAGCCTCGGAAACCAATTTTCAATTCCAAGTTGACACAAACTGCTTTTCTCTTCACTTGTCTAAGATTTGTTTCTTTGCAATGGCACAGATTTGCTTAGTTTCATATTTCCAGCTTGTATTCTTCATTCATCAGCTCTAAAATTTAGCTCTCGGCAGATTACAAGCAGTGCAGATTTTTCCATCTTCTTTTCAGCTTTTGTTCACCGGATTCACATTGGCAACTTGATTTATTCAGCTGCAATTCAGATGATATGCAGCTGCGATTCAGATTGTAGCAGATTGCATTTGATTTCCCTAGCAAGGCTCAGCTGCGGTCCAAAACATTGCTGACCAAAAATAGCTTCACAAAGAAAAATTTTTCTCTTCACTTTGGCACATAAGGTTTCCATTTGCGTGCCACTTTGAACTTGGACTTGCAGATTTTTTTCATTGCCACTTGGATCTTCAAATGATGAGCAAGAATCTTGATGCTTCAATTGTTGTCTTCCTTAACTACTTCTTCTTGCTTGATCTTGATACCAAACTAAACTCAATTTGGCACATGAAAATGCAAATTTTTTTTCGACATAAATTGCCTCTTTGATACCAAATCTTTCCAAAACACTAGTCACTCCCCCACACTTAAATCTTTGTCCGTCTCGGGCAAAATAGCATTAAGAAAACATCCCAAGCAAAGAAATCCATAGAAAAGTGAGGATAAGAGTAGGAAATAAGTAAAGAAAAATGGAATGAACATGATTATTGCTAAAAATTGATGTGGAAAGGTAAACAAAGTGATTAGCCTCTATAGATGTGATCCAATCATTGAAATATGATTTTGAAAGAACCTAAGCAAGTTCTAGAGCACAATGACATAGGTGTGTCCCAAAAAATAAGGCTAATTCTCACTAGGCAAAAATAATTCATCTCAAGTCATCAATTAAGAATCTAAGGCAAAGTAGTACTCAAGCATCCAAGATTTCATCCATGAGCTCAAACCCTAAGTTTTAACAACCAAATTTAACTTATTTTCCAAAGACTCTAACATGCTATGGAGATAACCTAGAGGGATACATTTATTCCTAATCATGCAAGAAAAAGTACGAAAAGAAATAACAAGGTATTTACAATGACTCCTATTCATTCTACTCTACTCATGCATTTATTAGTAACGACTCAATTCAAAGGAAAATTTTAATTCTAGAAAGCATGAAAATAAAAAATGAAATAAAAGAAAATACAAGAAAGAACAATCTCCCCTTATTCTGGTGGACGGAGTCTATCAAGCAGTAGCCTCCATCGTGGTAGTGGAGGAACATGAGTGGCTGAGAGAACTAGGACTCCCCCACACTTGAACTTTGCAGAAATATGCTCCGGTGGCCGAAGGCGATTTAGGTTCAAAATCCATTGAAGGAATGGAGTGCTTCGAATTAAAGTAAAATCATCTCCTCCTTCTTTATGCCTTTTAGAAGTCCTTCCAGGAGGTTGAAGTCTGTTCAGTTGGAGCACCCACTCCTGAAGTCTTCTGGACCATGCAAAACCATGTAATACCTCTCTCAAGTGTTCAGGGTCAGAAAGAAATAAAATAATATCAGTCTCTGCATGAAATGAATCCAAAACTGCATCATATCCAATTAAATCAAATTCTGGTACCTCAATGAAATTTTCACAATTATTTCCTACAAAATTTGCATCCAGATACTCATCACAAATAAAGAAATCAATTTCTGGCACATTAATAGAAATTTCGCAATTATTTTCCATCTAGGGTGTATCAAGCAATGTGTCACAGCCAATCAAATCAATCTCAGATATCTCCATAAGTTTCTCACATTCAACCTCAGCATAAGATATAGCAAGAGATTCATCAAAATAAATAACATCAATTTCAGGCACTTCTAAAAATTTTTCATAATTCATATCCACAAAAGATGTATCAAGAGATTCATCATAACAAACAATATCAATAATAGGTGCCTCTAAAATTATTTCACAATCCATATTTACAAGAGGTGTATCAAGTAATGCATTATGACCAATGAAATCAATTTTTGGTACTTCTATTAGATTTGCACAAACAATTTCTACACAAGGTATATCAATAAATTCATCATAACCAATAAAGTCAGCACTAGGTACCTCGCTGCATTTTCCTGAACAAAGAGGAGAAATACTTACCTGAGCGTGCTGGAGAATACCTGGAGATTCTACAAGAGTAGATGTATCCGTGTTCTCCTCCTGATCAAGTACATGCTCCTCATCAGCCTCAAGCTCTGGTGGACACTCAACTGGACTAGGTGATTCATGGGTTCTTTCTTCCACCATGCAAGTCCCTACACTTTCTGGTTCATCTTCTGAATCTTCTAATGTACCAGTAAATTGTGGTGGTCCCTGGGGCTTAGTGCAATCCCCTACACCTGTGGAATCATCTCCTATCCATTCTTCTTCTACAATATCTGCAACAACAACATTAGAAAAATTAGGACCATCAATAATACTATCATCAGAAAATAAAAGATGAGAATGGTCCTGTGGAGCTTCAGTTTCTTCTTCTTGAGCTGAAAAATTTGGAAATTGATTTTGAGTAGGAATCTCCGGAGGGATGCATGCTGTAGGTGCCCTGATTTTAATGATTTCTTCTTCTTCTTCCACCAAAATTCTAAGATCACTTGAAGAAGGACTTGGCCATGCACTAGGGTCACCTTGAACTGATATAAAATCAACTCCGGGGCTCTCAGAATTACAAGCAACTTGAGAATATAACTGTTCTGATCTTTGGGCTTTTATCTGATTCAAATCACTAGCCACTTGTTCCATTTGCCTTCCGAGGTTTTGAAGCTCTTGTTGAAACATTTGTTGAAATTGAGACTGTGGGGGTTGATAAAATGGTTCAATAGGCTGATTAAATTGCTGAAAACTTGGTTCACAACTTGGTGGAGATTGTTGAAAATTGTAGCCCTGGAATTCTTGGATCTGAGGTTGACATTGTGGTGGTGAAAACTCAAATTGAGTGGGCTGAAAATTCTGCTTTTGTCGCTGGAAATTCTGATTAATGGGCTATGAGGGCTGGAAAAATAGTTGGTTTTGAGGTGGAAATGTTTGAAATGATTGACAATCTTGCTGCCCTTGTTGATATGGCTGGAATTGAGGTTGAAATTGATTATTTCCATGCTGAAAACTTGCAAAAGGCTACTGAAAATTTTGGTTAAAATGCTGAAATTCTTGCTGAATTTGTTGGAATTATTGTGGTGGCTGGAATTGTTGTAGTTGCTGAAATTGAGGCTGACAAAACTGATTTGGTTGCTCAAAAACTGGAAATTAGGGCTGCCCATTCTGAATTTGTTGGAAATTTGAGTAGGGCTGTTGGAAATCATGATGTGGTGGCTGCTGAAATTGCTGGAAAGGCTGAAACTCTGAACAGGGCTGCTGAAATCGGTTGAGAGACTACCCTTGTTGATATTGACAGTTTGGTGGCTGAAAATTTAAATATGATTGCTGAAATATTTTGATCTTACAGCCCTGTCACACAACAAACAAGAAAAATGGCAGCAACCGTATACAAAAGATAAAACAATAGAAAATAGAATCAAATGATATGCACATAAGTACACAAGCAAAAATCAAACAAATCAACTAGTTGCTTCCCCGGCAACGGCGCCAAAAATTTCACGGACCCAAAATAGACTGTCACGAATGTGGGTCCTCCAAATTTAGATATTTATAAAATGTGCTGGAAACCCTTTTTGCAATCAAAATATGAAAACGTAGTAAAGGGGCCACAGGTCGTATTTTTCCTCGGGACTAGTTGAAGGTTTGTTTGATTCGCGCTTGTGTTTATGTGTCGTTTATGAATTTGGGTTTCGAATGTAATTTGGGTTTGGAATGCGATCTGAAAAAAAATAAAAACACAAGGAAAAGGCAAGGAACTTAACCACGGAACTTAACAAGTAATAGCAAGTTATGACTCCACCCAAAGGACCGCTTACTCTACTAAAGCATTTAACCAATTTTTAGAAAACAAATCTGAATTTAATTTCAACACAAATGCTAAGCAATGAAACAACACAGCAGCTGACTTCCAATTGAAACTAATGTAAAGACTTGCTTTCAAAACCAAACTCAAGTCAAACCAAATGCAAGCAATCTAAAAACGATCCAATACCAATCCAATCCCAAGACTTCACTTGATGCTAATTACAGATATTCACTAAACTGCAGAAGTTATTAACTGCATTGCAGAAATCACTCAGCTTGCTTAGGACTGAAATTCGCAGCAAACTGAATGCTAAGCAAGCTGAATTAAGGTGCACTATCACACTAATAACCAGGTTAACTTCAGGAATTAGGTCTTGCAATAATTGAATGCTAAACAATATGTTGTCAAGAATGGGAACTGAACACAACTCAGCTATGGCCAGCTGATAGGCAAGCAGAAAATAGATACAAAGTTCAGAAATGACAATCTGCCGAATTGAGTTGATATTTGATGAAGAAAGCCATTTTACAACTGATGTGGAGCAAGTGAATGTGAAACAAACAAATCAGAGGCAAGCAAGCGATTGAATGCAGAACAAGATGACTCTAATATAGAAATGAAACATGCAGAAATGATCCACTTATGTGCAGAAATGGCAAATCTCAGACACGAATGCAGAAAAATAGGATGTATGCAGAAATCTGATACGCAAAGACACAAACTAAATTGCAGAGTTAAACTATGCGAAACAAACTAAAACAATTGCAATTACTCACTAACAAACTACCTAGCTGCTAAGAATTACTGAATCGAATCTTGTTAACTGCAGAAATAGCTTGGACAAATCTGATTTACTAACTACATTCGAAAACTGAAAATTTGTGAAATTCACTGATATGCAAGCAATACAAATGGCACGCAAACAATAAAGTGAAATCTAACTGAAATTAACTCTAATTGTCCACTAAACAAATTGCTAAGCTACTTAATTTGAAGATTTAAAGCCTAATTAAGCTAATCAATTCTACAAACAAACTCAACTGGTGGTACAAAAATTGCAGAAACATAACATTGCGGCAGAAATTACAACTACTGCAGAAACAGAAATTTAACCAAAGAAACTACTCCTCGATCCCTTCCCAAGCTCAGGTACTCCTTGTTCGTCACGCAAGGGAGAGCCTCGGACCCACAATCTTAGCAAATCATGGAAAAAAACTCCATCTGCGATTGAATACAGCTCAGATTGCTTCATTCTGAATTTTTCATTCGAAATCTTCATTGCAGCTGCGTCTGCGTGCGAAGGTGAGTGGATGATGATCCAAGCTACCTAGTGAACCCCTCTGGATAGCTCAGGTGGAAGGTGTTGGAGCACAGCCGATCCGAAGGTAACAAATGGACAGAGCTGCGGAAACCTCTCAACAACTCTGTTTTTGGGCAATTCTGAACAAGAAACTCTCACTGATGGCTTTCCCAATAACCTAGCACATGAACTAAGCAATGAAATCGAGTGGTCGCGCCTCGGATTGAAGAAAAAACTAAGAACGAAGGAAGAACAACGATGAAACTGGACTGTGCGGCAAAGACGCTACGAGGGTGAGCTGCGTAGGATTTCTGATTAAATACATTGGAATGGACGGTCCAGATTGATTTGGATGAATCCAACGGCTGATCTTGCTCTGATTTGATCTAAATTTGATGATGATGATCTGGGGTCAGGATCTTCCTCGTGGTAGCTCGGATCCTCCAGATTTGTAACAGATGGTCCAGATCAACCTAATCTTTGAATGGACGATCTAGAGCCCTCCGAGCTTGATCCAACGGTTGATTGAGCTCTGATTGGGATGAAACCTTTAGATCTTGATCAGAATGCTTGATCAACCCTAACCCTAGCTCGGATTGCTTCAGATGGTCCCGGATGGCTCAGATCTAGCCACTTTTGAATCGGACGACCCGGATTAATCGTAAGCTTGATAATTCGATCCAGTTCCACTTCCGACTCAAGTTTGACCCAATATGCCCTAGGTCCATGAACCTTTCATGCCTACAAAAATAGATCAAGAATTTAGTGGCCAAATAATCGAAATATATGTAAATTTGCAATTAAATCCAAAATAAAGGTAAGTTCTAAAACCTAGGGCAATTTCACAATTAAGCAATAAAAACATAGGTCAAACATGGATTTTAGCAACTCAAATAATCAACAAAATGGTATCTATCAGCGTTCCCGTGCATAGGCCTTGGATGTACTGACCCTGGGGGGTCGGGAACCATGTAAAAATCCCGTTGTGTCCCTGTGTCTGTTTATTTTCGTTCTGCTTTACTTTTCCGCTGCACTAACGCTCTGAGTCCAGAACGACAATCGAAAGTCTTACGAAGTTTACGAAATATTTGAACAATAGATATTCACCCCCCCCCCCTCTATCGACGGCACCGGTCCTACAGTCTGGACATTGGAAGGTGGACTGTCCCCGCTGTCAGAAGGATAATTCATGTATATCTTTTTCTTTTGTCATTGTAAAATATTTAGCAGTGTTATCTACCGGTATTTGGTGTGTAGATACAGATGTCACTAATCATATCTGCATTTTTTTGCAGGGGTTCCAGGAAACTTGACGACTAGCTGAGGAAGATCACCATGGGATATGCTACGGAGATGACTACTATTGCAATGGGAGTTATTTATTTATTTGTCTTTAGATAGGAAAATAAAGTTTTGGTTTTAAAGATATTGCTTTTATGTACCTAATTTTTTAGAAATAACCTAGGTTCAGTTTCTGGAATAAAAGATATTCTATTTCTTTTTGTTATGAAAAGTGGAATAGAAAGATTATCTATTCAGGTACATTGATAGGCAATTGGTATACTTAAGAACCAAAGTCTTCCATGATGCAATTAGATAATAATAGCCTATCATCTAACCAAAATAAGAGAAAGGATCCTTCCAAGATGAACTAGATATATCTTTGGCATCTAAGGCTTGGTCTTATTAACCTTAGTAGGATTCAAAGGTTGATGGCCAATGGGCCCTTGGGTTCATTGGTGGTGGAAAACTTCCCAACCTTTGAATCTTGCTTGGAAGGTAAGAAGACCAAGAGACCATTCAAGGCCGTGGGGTATAGAGCCAAAGATGTGTTAGAGTTGCTTCATTCTGATTTGTGTAAGTCCTAAGTCTATCCAGGATAGTGGTAGCCTTGAATACGTCGTCTATTTTGGACGATTATTCAAGGTATGGGTACATTTACTTGATGGACCGCAAGTTTGAATACTATGATGAGATCAAAGAATTCAAGGCTGATGCGGAGATACATCAAGGTAAAAGTATCACGACACTACGATCAGATCGTGGTGGCAAGTACCTCTTGGGAGAATTTTAGGACGTACTTATCAGTGGTTAGGATTTAATACCAATTGTCTGCACCCGGTATGCCCCAACAGAATAGTGTAGCAGAGAGAAGGAAAAGGTCTCTTATGGTAATGGTTAGGACAATGATGAGCTGCTATGAGTTATCGGATTCGTTCTGGGGATATGCTCTAGAAACGACAACGTACATACTTGATACCATCTAGGTCAATACTCTCTACTCCCATAGAAGTGTGGACAGGGCGAAAGCATAGTCTAAGAGATATTCAAATTTAGGGTAGTTCAGCACATGTGCTGAAGGGAGATACTGATATGTTGGAATCTCATGCAGAAGAGCGCTTGTTCGTAGGCTGTCCTAGAAGAACGAAAGGTGGTTCTATAGTCCTAAGGATCAGAGGGTAATCGTTAGCACGAATACCCGATTCTTAGATGATGACTATGTAATGAACCACAAGCCCAATAGTAGAATTATTTTGAGTAATTAAGAGGGGCATTCTGACCTTTGTACCAACTATACAAGAGGATATACCACAAGTCACTACACCGCGTGTCACAGAAGATACACAGGTGGTACCCCATCATAGTGGGAGGGTTGTTCGTCAACCTGAAGGATTCATATTTTTGGGAAAGTCTTCGGACTTGGTCCCTGGCGATCATGAATCATGATCCCTAGACCTATGACAAGGAACATCCGCTTTGATTTGTTCAAAGAGCAGACGAGGTTTGTGTATATAAGAAATGTGACGGAAACGTAGTGGTATTCTTGTACTATGCGTAGATAATATTTAGTTCATTAGCAACAATGACAAAGTATTATTAGAAGTAATGGTATGGTTGTCCAAGCAGTTTGATATGAAGGACTTGAGAAAAGCGGGACACATCCTTGGGATCAAAGTTCTAAGGGAACAAGGAAAAGGATGTTGTCCTTATCCCAAGCTTCATACAAAGACATTGTCCTAGCTCGTTATAGCATTAAAACTCCAAGAAAGGTTTTGTACTTTTCAGCCATAGAGTACCTCTATTTAAGGAGATGTGTCCTAAAACATCAAAGGAGATAGAGGAGGTAAAGGTGGTTCCTTATGCATCAGCTGTAGGAAGCCTCATGTTATGCTATGTTGTATACGAGACCGAATATCTGCTTTGTCGTGGGCATGGTTAGCAGATATCAGACTAACCCAGGTCAAGGAAATTGGACTGTGTTAAAAGAATATATTAGTGTCTGAGAAGGACTAAGGATTATATGTTGGTTTACCGGGCGGACCAATTACTCCCTATGGGTTATATGGATATAGACTTCCAATCAGATAGAGGCAAATATAAGTATTGCTCGGGGTTTTGGGTTTACTTTTGGAGGTGGAACCATAGTTTGGAGGAGTGTCAAACAGTGGCTGCGTGACGGACTCCACCATTAAAGCTGAGCAAGTGGCAACCTTTGTGGCAGCCAAAAGTAAGTTGAATGGTTCAGGAACCTCAAGATGGACTTGGATGTGATTCCTAGGTTGCTCAGAGCTATCATATTTTGTTTTGATAACAATGGTGCAGTTGCAAACTCGAAGGAACCACGAGTCCATAAGGCGAGTAAACACATAGAGCGCAAGTGCCACCATAGTGAGGAAATGTGGTTGTTGTGTAGATTACATTAGATGACAACCTGGGAAGATCATTTCACTAAGGCCTTGAAAGCGAGAGCATTTAGGCAGGTGGAGGATAAGGGAGTTAGATGTATGACATTTTGAGGACAGCAGAGTCTTTTAGTATAAGTGTGAGATTGTTAGGATGCATATTAAAAGCCTTGCTTTTGTATAAGAACATCTACGTTTTGAAAGAGAATCACAAAATCACAGGTTGCATGTTTATATTAGTATGTGCACAAAATGTCTAATACTTTGCATTGTAGATATCATGGTGTATGGTGATGCATAGAAGATCATGTTATCAGTCCCTTGTAGAGTATAAGTAGAGGCTCACAACCGAGATGGAGTTGGACAAACCATCGGGATGGTTGTAGTGTAATTAGGTGTGGTTTATCATGACCATAGAATTACACTAGTGCACTTTGTGTGCATTGAGCAGGACCAACATAGAGGTGAACCAATTTATAATGACTTCATAATTGGATCATACCTCGATTTTATTATGGAGTACATGCTCTGAATTCGGATATAATAACAGGCACATGTACTTATTAGTTGTTTCTTTGATTTACCAATGGGCGAGATTTATTCTGCTAAATCGATAGGCCCAGTAAGTTGGGAAATAATATTATTTACATGGTGTGTCATTGATTATAGACAGAATCCGTGTCCTGGTGAGTTGGGATGATGATGCCCCCTTGATAAGCTCAAATGATTCATCATGTTAAATCTTGCAAGTGGACTATGGTCCAACATGATGATAAGGATGAGTGGTACGAGTCAAGGAGTTAGAGGTTGATTAATTAAAATTGTCAGCAATTTAAATTAATCAACTGGCATTCAATATCTTAAACACGGGGAGATGGATGTACTCATAATAGGTGGAGCACATATGAAAATATGGGGGTTAGTGAGGTAATTCAATGAGGGGTCTTTAGTGGAATGACTCTTCATTAATGGATTGGGTTTGGGTCCATTAGCAGGCCAAGACCCAACTCATCCTCATGGTCTCTATCGTAGCCCTATAAATATCCCATGGTAACATGAAAACAAGGCTAATTAATCCAAATCAAACCCCAAGTCTCTCCCGTGGTTTTTCTCTTAATTTTCCCTCTCCTAGGGTTATTGGCGCCGGTTAGATAGAAGGAGAAGATGTAGCCGGCTGAGGGAGATTGCAACCTCTTCCTCATGGTTTTCATCTCCAGTTCCTTCCTTTGGGCGTGCGTAAACCTTCAAGAAGAAGGATGGTGGCCAGCGGTGAGGGATAAAAGAAGTTCTTCTCTTCTTTTGTTAGTGTCGGCGACGAGAGGGAAGGAGGGAGCTGCCGTTTGGAGTTTGGTGGAAAGGAGAGCTTCTTCTTCTCTTTTCATTGTGTCTTCTTCATCCTTGATCTCTTTTCCATTTGTCGGTGTCTCCTAGAAGCTGGGAGTCGGGCCGGCGGCGCATTGGATAGGAACCTTGGGTTCCGGCGATCGACGCAAGGAAGAAGAGGGAAGAAGTGTTGGTGCAGTAAGTCAAACCTGGGATTTGATAATGGCAAAGTGTTCAGAAGTTAAGATGTTATTGTGTTCTAATTTTTTTCACTGAGTGTGTAGGAAGAAGTTCTGGTCGTGGACTGGGCAAGAAGTCCTGGCAAAGGATGGGTAAAGAAGTCCTGATCAAGGACTGGGCAAGAAGACCTGACCGGAAGTCAGGCAAAGAAGACCTGGCAAGGGGCTAGGCACCGAAGACCTGACTGGAAGTTAGGCACGAAGACCTGGTCAGGTGGATCAAGTAAAAGTACAACCCGAGAGCCGGTTGGCAAAAGGTAAACTCTCCTGAGAGAGTAGGTGAGGATGCATTCCCTGTCGACGGAACAGTAGGCGTCGGTTCGACCTAGGGTTCCATTTGGGAGACCCGAAGTCAGAACCAAGACAGTTACGGCTGTAATTCTTACTTACTATGTTTTTGGGACAATCCTTAGTTGCAGGGTCGAAGGACTGATCGTCTGCAGGTGAAAGTTCTTCACTGGGCCTAGGCGCCCGAATGAAGTCAAGCGCCCGTAAGGATACGGGCGCCCAAGAGTGAAGGCAAATCCCAAATCATAGCTGTGAAGCCACTAAACCAAGGTGGATCAGGCGCACGTGAGGTCACGGGCGCCCCCATCAGCTCAGGCGCCCAAGTGGGGAGGATAAGCGCTGACCGAGCCCGCGGATAAGGATTCCCGGATCGAAGGGCACGTGTCAGGCACCCCCAACCCATCAGGCGCCCGATAGAGTACTATAAAAGGGGCTCGACCCCAAGGCTTCAACAACACAGTTTTCTAATGCTCCATATCTATTCGTTCAAGCGCTACGCCGCGGCAAACTCCGACTTCGAGATTTCAGTGCCGACGACGCCCCTCTGCTCCGAAATACGATCCACATCGGGCGTCGCTAACGAAAAGTGTAACTAGTTTTCATTTCTTGCAATATTCCTGTACTCAACTTGTAAACTGTTTTGCGCAATTATAGTATTGCCCAAAATAAACGGTCAAGGACCGTGGGCCTTGGAGTAGGAGCCGATTGCAACTCTAAACCAAGTAAAAATCCTTGTGTTTTTTCGTGCATTACATTATTTCTGCTGTGTTCTCGCTCTTTATTTTATTCGAAAAGTTTTAACGATATTCACCCCCCCTCTATCGTTTTACTCTATCCAACAAGTGGTATCAGAGCAGGTGGCTCAAATTTGATGCAATCACCAATTTGAGAGTTTTTTCGGATCTTACGAAATTTTTTATTTTCTTTCGAATTTTTCTTGTTAATCGAGGTTGGTGCAACACCACTCGATCGTTTTTTTTATCTTGTTCCCACTCTACTAATCCAAGTCCAACTCATGGGACAAAATTTCTATATTTTTTGTCATTTTAGAAATTTTAAAATGGTCATGCAAGAAGGTTTCAGCACAGCTAGATGATGAACCCGAACTAGGTGTCACGAATGTGGTTCTCAAAATTTAGATATGTGTAAAGCTGGAAACCCTTTTTGCTAGCAAAGATGAAAACGTAGTAAAGGGGCCATAGGTCGTATTTTTTCTAGGGCTAGTTGAGATTGCTTAAATCAAGCTCGAGTTTATGTGTCGTTGATATTTTTGGGTTTCAAATAAAATCTGGGTTTGGTTTGCAATCAGAAATGCAATCACAATGAGAAGGGAAGAAACTTAACCAAATGAACTAAACAAGATGTTGGCACTAAAGAACTCAATTAATAATGGATTTAATCAACCAATGTAAAGTAGCCAAACTTGGAAAACAAATCTGAATTCAATTGCAAGGTGCACTACAGATTGTATTGAACTTCAGGAGTTTATCCATCAAAGCCGAAGCATTCACTTGATATATAATGCAGCAATGAAACAACTTGATACGCAAGGGAGGAAGCTTATGTGCCAAAACTGATACTAATTGCTTAATCTGTAAACTGACAATTCAAAACTACAACAGACCAACTCAGTTTGTAAGGCAAAGCTACAGGTAAAGTTATAAGCAAGAATGGCTAAAGGAATTTAAATCGATTACTGATCAAGTCAGGAACTAGCTCAATTCAGAATTAAAATGCAATACTTCAGAGCATTAAAGCAGAAGGCAACAACAAATCAGATGCAAATACAAACAATCAAACAAGCAAGCTGAAAGTAATTGCTCAAACTAGTGTTCAGATGGGATTTAGAAAAGCTAATGTTCCATTGATGCAGCTTTAGAAATTATAAACTGAACATTTCAACCCTAGAACTGAAATTGTCGAAAGCAGAAATGAATTCATGATTCCAGAAATCGAATGCAGGGATGAACCAACAATTCAAATGCAAAATCTAATAGAGTAAGCTGAGTTCGAATAAACTAATCTAAAGTTCAGAGAAACAAGCTGAATTCAACTAAAGTTATTTGACACCAATTCAGAAAAGAAAAACTAAAACATAGCCGAACTGGAGTTGAGACGCAAGCTGAAAACTGGCACGCAACAAGCTGAGCCAGAATGCATGAATGAGACTAAATGCAGAAAGTAAAGCTCATCAATTCAGATTAAAACTAATCAATTCACATGGAAAACAAAGCTCTTAGTGAAGTGCTATGCATGAATGAAGGGAAAAACTCAGAAATGGGAAGAGAATTTCATGGAGGAATTCAGAACATGAACCTAATGTTGAATTAAATTCAGAAATGCAACACAATTCGAATGCAGAAACAACAAGCTAACTGAAATTAAGTGCATAATCTAGTGTTCAAGAAGGATTAAGAAGAACTAATGTATACTTGACTCAAATTCCAGAAACTACAAGCTAAACATGCAGAAATGACATTGATACGCAAGCTGAAACTGAAGACATGAAGCTGATACGCAGCAAGGAATTAAGAAATAAATTGAAATTGGAAATCATTGTCCACTAAACAAGCTCCCTAGCTCATTTACTAGAAGAATTGAAACCTAATTACGGCAGAAACAATTCAGAAAGGAATGCTATAGCAGCTGATACAAAATCAAAACTGAAAAATGAACTGCAGAAATGGAAATTACAGCTAACTAATTGAAAATTCACTAAGTAAACTAAGCCTCGATCCCTTCCTTAGCTCAAGAACTCCTTGCCGTCACATAAGGGTGAGCCTCGAACCCGTAAGCTCCACAAATCGTTGAGAAACTATCTCTGCGAGTCAAATCCAACTCAGCCTCTGCTCAATTCTAAAAACCCATTCGATTTCCTTGATTCAGCTATGGTTGATTGTGCTGATGGCTGGGGATGATCCGAGCACTCTAGGGAACCCCTCCAGATAGCTCAGGTGGATGGAAATGGTGCACAACCGAGACCAAGGATAGCAAACGGTAAAGCTGATGAAACCTCACTCAGCTCTGTTTCTTGGGCAGATTGGAGCTGGAAACTTCACGGAGACACCTCGCCGACGATCTAGAACTTGCTCTAATGAAGGAATTGAAGCGGTCACGCCTTCGGATGAAGAAATTGAAGAAGAAAAACGAAGAAACAATGAAGAAGAATCGAAGAAGGAGACACTGCGGCGAAGACGCGACAAGCTACTGTGTGGAGAAAATTTGATTAAATACTTAGCAATGGACGGCTCAGATTTGCCTAACTCCATCCAACGGCTGGATCTCCTCGGATCTGAACCAAAACTTCCAGATGTTGATCAAGGGTCAGGATCTACCTCGGGGTAGCTCGGATCTTTCAGATTTGTAATGGATAGCCCAGATCAACCTGATCTTTGAATGGACAGTCTAGAGCTCTCTGATCTTGATCCAACGGCTAAATGATCTCTGATTCGGATGAAACCTTCAGATCGTGATCCAAGTTCTTGATTAACCTTAACCCCAGCTCGGATTCACCAGATCAGTGGTGGATGGTCTAGATCAACCTATCTTTGAATAGACGATCTAGATCCTCTTGGCTTGATCCAACGGCTGGATCTCCTCGGATCTTCCAGAACTCATTATGAAGGTCAAATCTACCTTTCCTCAGCTGGGATCCATCTGATTTGCCCTGGATGATCCAGATCTACCTATCTTATGAATGGACGACTCACAGTTCTCCAGAGCTTGATCGCCTTGATCTGAGCCTGATTCTGACCAATCTTGACCTCGGTCCATGATCCTTTCAAAGCCTATAAACATAGATTCACAATTAAGTTCTAAAACCTTCCAAATGTATAATGATTTGCAATAAAGCCCAAAATAAAGCTAATCTATAGAACCGAGGGTAAATGCAAGGTTAAGCATATAAAATAGGGGTTAAACATGGATTTTAGTATCTGAAATAGTCAACAAAATAGTACATATCACCAAACCACCACTCTTCAGTGGAGAAGACTTCTCCTATTGGAAGAGTCGGATGAAAGTCCACCTGAAAACTCAGGTGGATATGTGGATCATAATCCAATCTGGTTTGGAAATCCCCAAGAATCCTGAAGGAGTGGCACAACATTACACAGAATGGGACGCCTCGCTAAAGATGAAGATCGAGGCTAATGCAAAGGCGACCCAGACACTCCAATGCGGACTAACCAAAGAAGAACTGAACCGGGTGGGACCCTTCAACAGTGCGAAGGAACTCTGGAGTAAGTTGATCGAATTGCACGAAGGTACCTTCGACACCAGAATCAGCAAGAGGGACCTACTGCTGAACAAATTGTACACCATCAAAATGAACGAAGGCAAGTCAGTAGCCCAACTCCACGCCAGGATCCATGAGCTGATGAATGGTCTACACACAATCGGTCACAAGGTAAAAAATCGTGACCTTATCAGCTATACTCTAAACGCCTTCCCGAGAAATACTTTGTGGGCATCTATGGTAGATGCGTACAAAGTTTCTAGGGACCTTTCTAAAATTAAATTAGACGAATTATTTTCATAATTAGAACTACATGAGCAGACTAACTACACTTTATCCGAGAATGGTATTGCTTTTCTTGCAGGAAAAACCCAAGGAAAGGTGGCCAAGAAAAAGCCTCAACCTGCACCCGAGTCTAACTCAGACTCAGACTCAGAAGACAGCGAAGGAGATCGACCCAAACTGGTTCAGCTAGCCCGGGACTACTACAAGGAGCTGAAGCATCATACCAACAGAAGAAAAGTCAGCCAAAAGAAGGAAGATCCAGCTGAACCTTCAACGTCTAAGACCAAATCAAACGTGACCTGCTACGAATGCAACAAGAAGGGACACTACAAATCAGAGTGCCCTAATTTGAAAGAAGTCAAGAAGACAAGAAGGAAGAAGGCCCATCAAGCTACGTGGGATGAGTCTTCCTCCTCCGAAGAAGAAGAGACCCCACAATCGAACTTGCTCGCCTTGACTGCTTCGGAAGAGATCGACACCGGATCAGAATCGGAGCCGGACGACGGAAATATCACAATTTCGAACGACGGCAAAATAACTGTAAGTGGTTATTCTAAAGTTGAATTAGCAGAATTAATTGCTTACCTATCTAGTAACTTGGCGAAAGCTAAAATCCGAGTCGAGTCCCTCCGACAGGAAGTAAAACTCCTGAAAGAGGGAGCTGACTCTAGATCTTTGACTGAGAAGGTTGAAGAAGGAACCTCTACTCAAGTTGAAAAGCTTGAGAAAGAGAACTCCTCCTTGAAAACTCAAGTCAAGGACCATAGAGCGGGTTTAGAACGATTCACATCAGGTTCCAAGGGTCTTGACATGATCCTTGGAAAACAGAAGTCTGTTCTAAATCCATCCGGGTTAGGGTATCGAACCAAGTCTAGACAAAGGTCATACTATGCTGTATTGAACCAATCTAGGCCCAAAGTTCAGGCATGGGTACCCAAACTTTGCCTGAACAACCAAGCTGGACCAAACCAGTAATGGATCCCCAAGGACAAGATTCATATCTTGCCTAATCATTACCGTGGCTTTAGTCCAGGGGGAGCCAACTTAAAAATAATTTTTATAGTTAGATAAATTCTTTTCTTATTTTAAAATTGCATGCTTGCTTGTTTATTTATTTTCTGTAATTTACCATGCTTAGACCTAGGACTAGTTAGATTAAGGACGAAAACGATTAATTGAAATTTGAACAACATAGTATTGGGTGGAGGTGAGATGATAGTACGTTAGGGAAGCCATTTTGGTGGAACTAGCTGAAGCTACCGATCCAAGACCCAAAATAGTTAGACCAAAATCTTTCAAGGAGTAACTTGAAAATGGATTTTCAATAAAAGGCTTTGTCAAGGAAAGGGTTGATGATCCAATAAGGCTACGACTAAAGAATTCCTAGTGCCTTGCCAAGACCTGGAAGCCGATTATTGAAAACCAAATTTACTTTACTATTGTCAGATTTGAATCTAACACAGATTTCAATTAATCCTAGATTCAACCATCATTTCAAAAATAAATTTAAAGCATAATTAATTGTTTTTAAAATTAATTCAACATTTCAAAATTAATCATTATTTTCAAAATAAAATCTTTACTTCTATTAAAACCTATCTCACAAAACTCATAAGGTTAACATGATTGATAACTATAGACTAGGTGAGATGGTTAGGATCTAACTCAAATTCATCTATTTTTTTTAATAAACTTACTGAATCATGCAAATTAGAGCTTAACTGACCTAATTGTTAGTTAGTCAAAAGAGTCAAACTGGGTCAAAATAGTCAAATCTGGTCAAATGGTCAAAAGTCAAACTGTTGTCAGCTCAGGCGCCCGTGACCTGTCGGGCGCCCGTAACTTTTCCTTCGACCGAGACAGCAAAAGCTATCAACCCTATCCATCTAACCTAGGCACCCGTGACCTATCGGGTGCCCATGTCTGTCTCTTCATCCAAGGCAGTCAATTCTGCCAAAAAGCTGTCGTCTGACCCGGGCGCTCGTGACCTAACGGGCGCCCGTATAACACTATATAAGGAGCATGGCTCCTTCCACTTCCCCCACACCAAAATCAAAACTCTCCTTCACTACTCTTCTTTCCAAGGCGCCCGGACCTCCTTGCTAGTCTTCAAACGCTTGACCCCAAGAATGCCGCCCCGGTATCAATCTTTTTATGCATTCTTTTAGCAATTTCATTTTCTTACTTATTAAATGCATGATTGCAATTTCATTTTCTTTAAATATCTAGAAAATGCCGCGTCTCCCAACCCAACCCCGTGGCCGAACCTAGCCCCGGCCCGAGGTTTCCCAACCTAAAATTATTCAATAAATTTGCCCAAACAACTTACAAGCCTATAAAGACTAGTTTTTTAAATAGGCAATTCTTCACCCAATCCTATCCCTTAGCAATGGACGCAATCAACTTTTACCAACTAGACCATAGTTTTCTGTACACATCCGGTAAACTCAACCCTGTGTGCAGAATTTTATAACAACTTTGTCAAGATTGATGACCTACTCTTTACTACCATAGTACAAGGCACTCCCCTAACCATTTCTCCGAATTTGTTCAATCGATTTCTCGGACTTCGACAGTCGCAGTCTAATTTCACTTGTTATCCTCTGGCAGACCCTCCCTTCGCACCCCCCTATTCGCACATTACTTTAGACACTCTCTACTCGTATTTCTTTGGAGATGTACGAAATCCGTTGGCTCGGCGATTTCAGTCGGCAGACCTCCGAGTTCAGGATTATGTCCTTTATCGAGTGATAGTTCGCTGTGTTCTCCCACTTACCACTCGAGATGTTGCGACCATGCGACCATTTCACACCTTCTTACTCTATGTCATGATTTATCAGCTTGACATCAACATAGGTCTCCACATATTCCGTACCATCATTTACGCCTCGAGCGTATCCACCCACGATCGAGTTCGTACGCCTTACTGCCATGTCATCACCGCCCTTCTTCACCACCACAGTCACGACATCACTGCTGGAGAGATTATTTCGATGACTGAGTTTGACGAGATAGGGATTAGAAACTTTTCTTTAGCGGGGATAGATGTATCGGCCACGGGGGTACTAGCGTGGAGACGAGAGAGAGCCAGACGACAGGACGACTCCGATGAGGAGATAGAGGTAGACGTAGCTGATCTCGCAGCCGAGATCAATGAGCACCTACAGGAGGCTCCACCACCGATCAGCGCATCACACTGTTGCAGACGGAGGTACACAACCTTAGGGAGGAAATGGAGCCCCATCATACAGAGTATATAGAAGCAAATGACGCACATTACATGGAGTATATGAACACCCTCAAAGCCGATCGAGAGACTAACGACACACGATATAATGAAATGATGTCATTATTTCGATCTTGGCAGCCTAGCTTATCTGATCATCCTAGACCTTCCTCCTAGTTCAGATTGATATTTTCAGCTGTACTCTTGACTGTTTTACTACCCCTACTGAGTAGGGTTGACATGTAGTTGGCTTGTATTTGACTTGTACTTGATTGACACTTGACTTTAGTTTGATTTCTTTGGTCTATGCATTTATCTCGGTAAATACTTGCCATTTCAACTAGTATGCTAAGTCAATTGTAGGGTTATGCTTGGTAGAATAGGACTGCTCTACTTATATTTTTTTCAAAAACTGTTTCATTTCTTATTTAATTTGAAAAATCATTTTTTCTGTTATTTATTTTATTTAAAATAATTTTTCGACTTAGTTTTTTTCAAAACTTACCCCCTTCAAAACTAGGGTTTTTTCGCAAATGGTCTTAGCTTATGCCCTAACCCTAGAACTGCATGCACCTATAGATCTAGAAGCCAACATCTCACAAGCACCTTAGGGTACTTTTGATTGATAACCTAGACTGGGTTGAGATGCTTAGGTCTATGTCTTGATTCAAGATGCTTTAAGTTAGTGCATCAGCAGTAATTGAGGCAATAAATACCAATTAAACAGTAATCAGGTTATGTGTCAAGCTTAGAAAATCTAACTTGATCAGATCACTTAACATGACTAACCCTAGTGAAAGCTACTGTTTAATAGTTAATAAGTAGCAAATTGGGCTAGACAGGACCCGAAAGAGAAAATTTAAATTGATTTAGTCCAGTTTATACTTAGAATTGGTTCAGTACAACACCTTACTTTTATTACTCAATTTTTTTGCTATATTTTTTGATATATGGCAAAGGGGGAGAGATTGGAAAGGAGAGAAAAGAAGGTTTAAAAAAAAATTTCAAACTTTTTATCTCCTTTTTAAAAAAGTAAAGTAATTCAAAACCACTTTGGGAAAATTTCTTAAGTGTTATAAAATTCAAAATTTTGCTTGAAATTTTTCTAAGTATTACAAATGCATGAAAATTTTCTAAGTATTAACTCAAAAGATTACAAAAGTGTTAAAAATGCATCAAAAGTGTTTTCAAAATTATTTTAAGTACTTAACTCAAAAGTGTTTTCAAAATTATTTTAAGTACTTTACTCAAAAGATTGTTTAGAAAATTCATTTAAGTACTTAACTCAAATTGTTTTGAAAATTCGTTTAAGTACTTGTTTTCAAAATTCTTTGAAGTACTTAACTTAAAATTGTTTTCAAAATATTCTAAGTACTTACTCTAATATTTTTTTTGGTGCAAAATTTTCTAAATGTTTTAAAATTCCCTTGAAAATTTTCTAAGTGCTAAAGCTAAACATGTTGAAAATTTTCTAAGTGCCCAACTCAAACTATTTTTGGAAAATTTTTATAACTTAAAAATCACGTTTTGATGATCTTCTAAGTATTGAAAAACTGAAAAACTTTTCAATTTTACAAACAAAGATCTAGAAACTTTTTGAAAACCCTCACGAATTTTTGAAAAACTCAGGGGGAGATTTCTTCCAGGGGGAGGAAATTAAAACTGGTACTTTACTTAATTGTTGTTTAACTTAACTATTTGAACCAGGTTGCCACAAATCAAAAAGGGGGAGATTGATGGTGCAGGCAGCACCTAAGTCAAACCTAGGTTTTGATAATGGCAAAGGGTTCAGAAGTTAAGATATTATTGTGATCTAATTTTGTTCACTGAGTGTGCAGGAAGAAGTCCTGGTCAAGGACTGGGCAAGAAGTCCTGGCAAAGGGCTGGGCAAAGAAGTCCGGGTCAAGGACTGGGCAAGAAGACTTGACCGGAAGTCAGGCAAAGAAGTCCTGGTCGAGGACTGGGCACGATGTCTTGGCAAGGGGCTGGGCACCGAGGACCTGTCCGGAAGTTGGGCACGAAGACCTGGTCAGGTGGATCGTTTAAAAGTCCAACCGGAGGAGCCGGTTGGCAAAAGGTAAACTCTCCTAAGAGGAGTAGGTGAGGACGTGTTCCCCGTCGAGGGAACAGTAGGCGTCGGTTCGACCTAGGGTTCCATTTGGGAGACCCGAAGTCAGAACCAAGACAGCTACGGCTATAATTATTACTTACTATGTTTTTGTGACTAACCTTAGTTGTAGGGTCGAAGGACTGATCGTCTGCAAGTGAAGGTTCTTCACTGGGCCTAGGCGCCCAAATGAGGTCAGACGCCCGAATGGGCTCAGGCGCCCGTAAGGATAGGGCCCCCAAGAGTGAAGGCAAATCCCAAATCATAGCTGCGAAGCCACTGAACCAAGGCGGATCAGGCGCCCGTGAGGTCATGTGTGCCCCCATCAGCTCAGGCACCCAAGTGGGGAGGATAAGTGTTGACCGAGCCCGCGGATAAGGATTCCCGGATCGAAGGGCACGTGTCAGGCGCGCCCAACCCATCAGGCGCCCGATAGAGTACTATAAAAGGGGCTCGACCCCAAGGCTTCAACAACACAATTTTCTAACGCTCCAAAGCTTTTCGTTCAAGCGCTACGCCCCGGCAAACTCCGACTTTGAGATTCCAGCGCCAACGACGTCCCTCTGCTCTGAAATATGATCCACATCGGGCGTCGGTAACGAAAAGTGTAACTAGTTTTCATTTCTTGCAATATTCCTGTACTCAACTTGTAAACTGTTTTGCGCGATTATAGTATTGCCCAAAGTAAACGGTCAAGGACCATGGGCCTTGGAGTAGGAGCCGACCGTGACTCTGAACCAAGTAAAAATCCTTGTGTTCTTGCGTGCATTACATTATTTCCGCTGCATTCTCGCTCTTTATTCTATCTGAAAAGTTTTAACGATATTCACCCCCCTCTATCGTTTTACTCGATCCAACAAGAAGGACCTTGTGTCAGCTTCTTCTCTATTCCTACACTCCTTCTTCTTCCCTCTCTTTGTGGCGACACAAGTAAAAGAAGAGACAAAGGATGATTGTCGGCGGTGGCACCCTTGGAAGCTAGGTTTTGGGCGGGTTCTAGGAAGGAGGAAGAAGAAGACTTTCTTCTTTATCCTAGGGCTTCGACCATGATAGGGTGGGGAAGAATGAGAGCCCTTGGTGATTCCGGGTCTTGGTAGATCGTCTCCCACACGACGTCCAAGAGGGGAGGGTCATACGGTAGAAGACTGCAAGGTAAAAGGAGAGGTATATCTCTTCCTTGACTCCTTTATTCTTATCATTTTATGTGGTGTTTAATTATTTATCATTATTCATTAATTATTCGTTAATTAATTGTATGATAATTAATTATGTCATGGACCCTTAAAATAAACACAAAACCGATGATCCGCTCGTCGTCTTTTACGCGACCAATTGGTTATGCAAGTTACAAGGCCTTACATTCAAGTTGGGCTAAGTTGTAACTTGAACCAATTAGTACGATGACGAGATGATCATTTGGGAGATAGGTCTCTATTCGGATTAAATTTTTAATCCATAGACATGGAGAGGACTCTCATGGACAACCCCGTGTTCACTTAGGAAACCCGCCAAGCTATTCCTATTAGACTGTTCATTTCTGATGCTTTTTGCACCTACAAATTTATTATTGCTAATTTACAATAAACCTTATCCCTTTCCTAATATTTGGTAGGTGCAAAATCTATCTAAGAATAAACCTTATCCCTTTCCTAATTTACAATAAACCTTATCCCTTAAAGTTAGAATATCATTCTTAGATAGATTTAAATATAAAAAAAAAGGTTTAAGAAAGTTCCGCAATTTTAGTCGTTGCATTAGAGTCAAGAAGTAGACAAAGTAACGGTCTGTCTAAGGTAGAGAAGGCGGGTCGCTACAGTTGGTATCAGAGCAGTTCCCATTCTCTAGCATCACACACACATCAGCATCAACCTTGCTGTCTTCAAGTAAGAAAATTTTAAGTTTCAGTTTTTTTCTATTGCTCCTTTATTTAATTGCAGTATAGAGAAATGCTTAAGTACTTACTCATATGTGCATAGAACAAGGAAGCATGTTTAATACCTTAGTATCACGGAATCATGTTTAATCCCTAGAATGGATATTAGGTTACTAAGTAAGAAGACAAGTTTATACCTAGAGATGTAGTAGTGATTTCTTGTTCCCTTATGCATTATTAGATGGCAAGAAGAGGCCGAGCTCCTAATGAAGGGAACAGAACTCCAGTTCAAGATAACAATGAGCCTGGCACAGAACAGCCAAACCTGATGGCAGTCATTGCTCAAATGCAAGCTCAGATTGTAGAGCAACAGAAGACCATCGCCACACTGATGGCAAATCAGCACCCAGTGCCCCCTACACCACCCACAGCAGGAGTGGAAACTCCAGTGGTGGCTGAAGTTCCCCCAGTCACACAGGAGACTCCGGCTGTGAGCCGAAGATAAGAAGCATACCTCGTCCAGTGGCAGAGGCTGAAACCTGAAAGCTTCTCAGGCACGACTGAGCCCTGGGATGCCCAGGTTTGGTTCAAGACTTTAGAGAGCACAATGGAGCTTCTTGACTGGCCAGAAGTCGAGAAGGTCAAATGTGCCTCCTTCTGCCTAACTGGAGATGCTCGTATGTGGTGGGAGCGGGTCAAGAGTAAGAGGATAGTCAACCAGATGAGCTGGACAGATTTCGAGCAAGAGTTCTATGAGGAGTTCTTCCACATGCGGGTTACCAACAAGCACTACGAGGACTTCATGGAGTTCAGACAAGGTAACCTACCAGTGGGAGAAGTAGTCGTGAAGTTCAACAGACTAGCTCGCCTCTGCCCAGAGCTAGTCAGCACAGAGAAGGAGCAAGTCAGAATGATGCTCCACATGCTGAACCCTGAGATAGCACTCAACGTGAACAGCGGGACGCACCGACCCCAGACCAGCGAGGAGTTGGTCAGTAGTGCACTAATCTCAGAGCATTATCTGAATAGCATCAAGGCACAACAAACACAGCAGAAGCCAGTCCTGATTGAGAACAAGACAACAGGAGGCCAGAAGCCTCAGCCAAATAACCAGAACTGGAAGAACAAGAACCACAAAAGGAAGCAGTGGCCTGGCAGCCAAAAAGGAAACCCAGAGAACAAGCAATCTAGGTATCCACCTTGTCCAAAGTGTGGGAGGACCCATCCAGGAGCATGCCTTTTGGGTGTAACTGGATGCTACTCATGTGGACAAGAGGGACACAGATCCAAAGACTGCCCAAACAAGTTTAAGGTACTTCCTCAGCAGTCCGTACAGTATGGAGGCAAGCCTCAGTTACATTACATGCCTACTATACTGGAGGGACCTCAGATCAGTCAGGGAGGGTTGGAAGCAGCACCAGTTTCAACCAATGCCAGAGTCTTTTCCCTCACGAAGGAAGAAGCTGCCAGCGCGTCCACGGTCGTAACAGGTCAAATAGTTATTTTTCAGCATTTAGCTACTACACTGTTTGACACTGGGGCGACCCATTCTTTCGTATCAGTACCTTTTGCTAGTAAGTTACAGGTGCCTGCAGAGAGTTGAGAGTCCAGATTCCTGACAACTCTCCCTTCAGGGGAAATCATGGAATCCACCCAGCGGCTCCGGGCTGTGTCAATCAAGATTTCAGACCGAGAGCTATATGTCGATCTAATAGTCCTTGCGATGCAAGACTTCGACGTCATACTGGGCATGGATTTCCTCAGTAAGTACAGCACTGTAGTGGACTGTCGACGGAGGAAGGTGGTTTTCAGTCCAGAAGGAGAACCACCGTTCGAATTTCAAGGAGCCCCAAGGAGGAAGACTCAGAAATTCCTCTCAGCCTTGGCAGCCCACTAGATGCTAGAACAAGGGTGTGCTGGTTTTCTTGCATGCATAGTGGACATAGAAGCAAGGGAAGAGCGCAAGCAGGAGGATGTACGGGTAGTCTGTGAGTATCCAGAAGTATTCCCAGAAGAACTACCTGGACTACCTCCCAACAGAGAAGTGGAATTCGAGATCGAGCTAGTACAAGGTACCAGTCCGGTCTCGAAGGCCCCATATCGTATGTCTCCAGCAGAGTTGAAGGAATTACAAGAGCAACTCCAGGAGCTACTAGACAAGGGCTTCATTCGCCCGAGTCATTCACCCTGGGGAGCTCCTGTACTTTTCGTCAAGAAGAAGGATGGGTCTATGCGTCTGTGCATAGACTACAGAGCTCTGAACAAGGAAACCATCAAGAACAAGTACCCCCTTCCTAGAATAGATGATTTATTTGATCAACTCAAAGGGGCTACAGTGTTCTCGAAGATAGATCTGCGTTCTGGGTATCATCAGCTAAAGGTCAAAGAAAGTGACATCCCCAGGACGGCCTTCAGGACAAGATATGGCCACTACGAATTTGTAGTGATGCCTTTTGGAGTAACCAATGCTCCAGCAGTCTTCATGGAGCTGATGAACCACATCTTCAGGGAGTATCTCGATAAATTCGTCATTGTATTTATTGATGATATTCTCATATACTCACAGACTCCAGAGGACCATGCTACACACTTGAGGATAGTGCTGCAGATCCTTCAGCAGGAGAAGCTCTATGCAAAATTCTCAAAGTGTGAGTTTTGGCTAGATCAGGTGGCCTTCCTAGGTCACATTGTATCCAAAGAAGGCATTCAAGTTGATCCAGCCAAGATAGAAGCAGTCAGCAACTGGTGTAGACCCAAGAATGCCAGTGAAATCAGAAGCTTCTTAGGCCTGGGAGGATATTACAGAAAATTTATGGAGGACTTTTCCAGAATAGCCTCTCCACTCACAGCCCTGACCAGGAAGAATCAGAAGTTTGAGTGGTCAGATAAATGCGAGCACAGCTTCCTAAAACTGAAGAAAAGATTGACTAGTGCTCCCATCCTGACTGTTCCAGAGAGTGACAAGGCCTTTGACATCTACAGTGATGCATCCAAGATGGGCCTTGGAGCTGTCCTCATGCAAGATGGTAAAGTAATAGCATATGCCTCCAGACAGCTCAAGGAGTATGAGAACAATTACCCTACTCATGACCTTGAGCTAGCAGCTGTGGTCTTCGCACTGAAGCTCTGGAGACACTACCTGTATGGAGTACAGTGCAGAATCTTCACAGACCATCAGAGTTTGAAGTACTTCTTCACTCAGAAGGATCTGAATATGAGGCAGCGCAGGTGGCTAGAGTTGGTCAAAGATTATGACTGTGAAATCCTCTACCACCCAGGTAAAGCTAATAAAGTGGCAGATGCACTGAGCAGAAAATCCTGTGCAGCATTGATGTCCCTATCATCACTGTCTCTACCACTTCAGAAAGAAATAAAGGATTTTGGAGTCGAGGTAATAATTGGGCAACTTTCTACATTGACTCTAGAGTCAACCCTGCTTGTGGATATACAAAGAAAGCAAAGTCAAGACCCAAAGATCCAGAAGATCAAGCAGGAAATCCAAGAGGCAGAAAATTCAGAGTTTCGAGTATCAGACAGCGGCATCCTCTATCTTGGAGACCGCCTTTGCGTCCCCAATGATGAGGAACTAAGAAAGAATATTTTAGAAGAAGCCCACAGTACCCCGTACTCTATGCATCCTGGTTCTACCAAGATGTACCAAGATTTAAAGAAAAGGTTCTGGTGGTCTGGACTCAAGCGAGACGTGGCCAGATATATCAGTACCTGCTTGACCTGCCAGAGAGTCAAAGCAGAACACCAGAGACCAAGAGGAGTTCTGCAGCCTCTTCCCATTCCAGAGTGGAAGTGGGAAGAGATATCCATGGATTTTATCACAGGTCTCCCAAGGACCACCCATGGACACGATGCAATATGGGTGATAGTGGACAGATTGACCAAGTCTGCCCACTTCCTAGCCATCATGTTATCGCATTCGGTAGAGCAGTTAGCACAGCTGTACGTGAAAGAAGTGATCAGGCTTCACGGAGTTCCGAAGTCGATCGTTTCTGACAGAGATGGGCGGTTCATCTCCCATTTTTGGAGGTGTGTTCAGGACGCCCTAGGCACCAGACTTCAGTTCAGCACAGCTTTCCATCCCCAGACAGATGGACAAACAGAGAGAGTAAATCAGATTTTAGAAGACATGCTCAGGGCTTGTGCGTTGGACTTTAAAGGTAGTTGGTACAAATTTCTGTGCTTAGCTGAGTTTGCCTACAACAATAGCTATCAGGCCACTATCAAAATGGCACCTTATGAAGCATTATATGGCAGGAAATGCAGATCACCCATATGCTGGCAAGAAGCTGGTGAGAAGAAAGAGATAGAGTCAGGACTAAGCAGCCAGACTGAGCTTATAGATGAGACCACTCAGGCTATCTAGATGATCCGCCAGAGGATTGAGACTGCCCAGAGTAGACAGAAAAGTTATGCTGACACACGCCGTAGGCCACTTAAGTTCCAAGTTGGAGATTCAGTATTTCTCAAGGTCGCCCCTATGAAGGGAGTGATGAGATTTGGCAAAAAGGGCAAGCTGAGTCCTCGCTACATAGGGCCCTACAAGATTATAGAGAGAGTTGGGAAGGTAGCCTATGAGCTGGACTTGCCAGAAGATATGTCAGCTATCCACAGTACGTTTCATGTCTCCATGCTAAAGAAGTGTATTCACGATCCCAATCAAGTGATTCAGCCTCAGTCAGTGCAGATCCAAGAAGATCATAGCTATGAGAGCAGACCGACACAGATAGTGGACAAAGCAGTTAAAAGATTAAGAAACAAAGAGGTGCCACTAGTGAAGGTCATCTGGCAAAGTCAAAAGCATGAGGAGGCTACTTGGGAACGTGAGGACAGCATGAGAGAAAGATATCCTGAATTATTCTAAGTTCGAGGACGAACTTTTAATAAGGTATGGGGGATTGTAACGCCCCAAAATTTCCCATTTTAAGTCCTTAAAGTCCTTGAAATTAGTTAAAAATATTTTAGAAATATTCTAGGTATTTTTAGGAATTTTTAGAATATTTTTATGGAATTTTCCGAGTCCGTTTAGTATTTTATTAAAACAGATAGCCCGAAAATTCTCGAAACTAATTTTAGAAATATCTTAGAATTTATTCCAAATTTATGGATATTTTTATAGAATTTTTCCGTAAACGAAAGTGGCAAAAAGGGTTATAAACAGAAAATCGCGAAGGTGGGAATCGAACCCTTCAACTACGCTGTGAGAGACAGTGGGCGGACCAGCTGCGCTGGTTTGATTTTATTGAAATAGATTGAGCGAAACAATAGATAAGATATAATTAGGTGAATTCGCCCCCATAAGTATAAATAGATAATTAAGGAAAGAAGTTTTATTTTCCTCACCCAAACCCTCACGCCGCCCCTCTCTCCTCTCTTGGGCGAAAACACACCACCTCCTCTCCTCTTCTAAGGGGGCGCCGGCCAAGGGAGAACCAAGGAGTGCGGAGCGTTTCGTTCGTCTCGACGAGAGGAACGCGTAGGCGCGAACGGTTCATCGAGATCTCAAGTTCCGCCCGATCCCTCTCCTCTCTTGTGCGCACGCCAACCACACCAAGCCTAGGGCTTTCCTCCGGTGGCCGGCCAAGGCTCTCCCCCGAGAGATATTCCGATATTCGGAATCCCCACGACGAGAGGAACGCGTGAGCGCGAAGAAATCTCCGAGACTCCGAGTTTCTCCGGAACCTCCGACGCCGTTCTTGGTTGTAAGTCCAAAATATCAAGGTAAGTACTGCTCACCTGCAGTAAGAGGCGGTTTTCCGTAAGTTTTTCCCGTTAGAAAGTTAAAAATACAATTTTCCTTTAGTTATGATTTTTGCATGTAACTCTAGTTTAATCCATGCTTGTATAAGTTTGATTAAGTACCCTATATGAGGTTAGGGGCTAAGAAAAGTTATGAGAAAAGAAAAGAGAAGATAAAGATAAGAAAAGAAAAGGCCAAGGCCTTAAGAAATCCCTAAAAGTCAAGACTTAGGGATTTGGGCACACAAGGTGCTCGTTAAAATGCCAAGGCATTCAAGATAAGAAAAAGTAAGTATTTTATTTTCTAAGGCCAGTACCCGGCGTCCAAGGGCGTCGTTAAAGAAATCCAGGTGTCCAATTCCAAGGTCTTGGCCCTGGTAGACCAAGGTCTGCTCTATTAGGATTGGTGGCTCGCTACCCGAACCTTTTAGGGAACGCGCATAAGATGGTACTTACGTCTTAAGTGGATCCAAGTGAGTTATTATTTTCAAGTATATGCTTTAGCAAAGTTTTCTAAAATTTAAGGAAGTTTTCTAAAAGTTAAAGAAAGATTTAAAATTAAAGAATTGCTAAAGTTTCAAGCTAAGCCAAGAAAAAGTGAGCTAAGATGTATTAATGCTTGAGTATGCATGTTTTGAGTTATACATGTTTTAGTGTTTCTTTTAAGCATAAAAGTATCTCATGTGATTTCACATTGTTTAAAAAGCATGCCTGCACATTTCGAGTTTTTGTGAGCTAGATAGTACTTGCTAAGCTTTATGCTTACTAGTTGCATTTCCTCTTACTGCAGATAAAGGTAAAGACAAGCAATTCTGAAGGAAGGCGACGAGGCGGTGCTGAGTGACGGGTGTGTGGTGGCTGACCTTGGAGAGATCCTTGGGATGAGACAGTTTAGCTTATTTGAAATGCATGTTTAAGATTTCCAAATTCCAAGTTATTGTGTTATGGAGTTTATTAAACATTCATGCTTCGGATAGTTTTACATGCTTAATTTTGTAGAATGAAGATTCCATGTCATTTCAATTAGTATGCATACTTTTGTGAATGCACTAGATGAGCAAGGGCATGAGTAGTTTAACATGTGGATACATTGCGTTTTAGACTTATTCTTGAGCTTATTATTATTCCCTTTTGGACTAGGTCCTAATTGTACTTAAAATGCTTGTAAATTAGGTAGAAGAGTAAGATTTACATTCTATGAAGTTCTAGAAATATTATTGCATGTGCCAAGATGTGGTTAGTTTCGAATTAAGTTTTATTGCTTTAAATATGCTTAGAAAAGTTGCATCCATATTCCATAATGCTCTAGTAATATTATAGCACCTTGTGTGATGAATTTAAATGCACGACTATTAAAGTTAGAATATCATTCTTAGATAGATTTAAATACAAAAAAAAGGTTTAAGAAAGTTCCGCAATTTTAGTCGTTGCATTAGAGTCAAGAAGTAGACAAAGTAACGGTCCGTCTAAGGTAGAGAAGGCGGGTCGCTACAACTTAGTCCCCCGGACCAAGACATCATGCCAAGCATCACTCACCAGGACTTAGTGCACCAAGCTTCACTCACTAGGTCCTAGCTTCACTCACCAGGATTTCTTCCACCTAGCTTCACTCACTAGGACCTGACTTCATTCACCAGAATTTCTTCCACCTAGCATCACTCACTAGGACCCAGCTTCACTCACCAGGATTTCTTCCACCTTAATCACTTCTTTGCTAGTAATCTTAATCCTGACAAGACTTCTTCCTTCCACCTTTCAAGTAAGTATACCAAACTTCAAGTCCAGTTTGGTTTAATCCCTTGGTCAACCTGACCAACCCTAGGTTCTATTCACTCTTCCAAACATCATATCCTGTTTAACTATGCCTTTGTCAACCTGATCAATCTTGGGTTTACACTACCAAACATCAAATCCTATTTGGCTAAACCCCTGATCACTTTAACTAAACCTTTGGTATATTGTCACTTATAGTTCTGCCAACATCCGGTCCTTTTTGGCTAACTCTTTATCAAACTTGATCAAACCTGGGATTATCCTACCAAACATTAGGTCATGTTTGGCTTAACCCATGATCACTTTGACTAACCTTAGTATATTGTCAAACATCGAAACCCTAGAGGATGACTGCCTATCACTGATGCTCTTTGCACCAACTGATTTATCGACTAATCATGTTGATCAGTCGATGAAATTGCTTTATTCCTTTTGGGTTCTATTTCAGAATTCGCGGTGCTGCATTTACCTGGATCCATCAATGACAATGTTGTTGGTTTCGTTCAATTAGGATTCCTGTCCATGCCCCCGGATTAAAATTCTATTGATTAAAACAAATCCGGATGGAAGGAAATGTTAGATCATTGATGGTTTGCTAGAGGGGGGTGAATAGCAATTTTCGTTCTTCTTCTACCTATCACGTTAGCAAGTGCAAGCAGAAACAACGATAACAAAATTAAACAATGCTAACGCTACCTATTTACGTGGTTTGGAGATGAAGCTCCTAATCCATGATAGTCTGTGAGGCGGACGATCACTCGATCCTTCGGCGGATCACTCCCCGAATGCCCTCCGGCTAGCTTACGTAGCTCCTTATGGGTGGAGAAACCTGGCCACAAATCCAAGTACACCTCTGAGCTCTAAAGACTACTAACAAGCCTTAACTAAGCTTGTTTCGTCAAGAAACAAATGCATGAAACGAGCTTCTTTAAATAGAGCCCGAGTCTAAACCTACCGCTACGAGTCGACTGCCCCTATGGCAGTCGACTGGTCCCACTCAGATTCGACCGTTACAGCCAACGTTCGAATTAGCCAGCCCTTACCAGTCGACTGCTCCCAGAGCAGTCGACTGGTCCTTTACTAAGCCTAGGGTTACACTCCCCGAGTATATTTATCTCTGCACTCGAACCCTCCCGGCTTAGTCCCTGAGTACAAACACTAACACTCGGACCCTCACGACCTGGTCGACTCTTCAATCCACACTCTCAATCTATTGCCTTCATGCCCTCTTCGTCTTCGGCTCCCGTCCCTTGTATGCACACACAAGCTTCCAGCTTGCCTCCATACCATCCTTCACGCATGCCTCGAAGTCCGCATCCTTCGTCTAACACCCAATAATTTTCTGGTAATATTAGGGATTTTTCAGAATTTTATAGCATTTTTTCGGATTAAAAATAAAAAGAAAAAAATAAGGGGTCAGGTGGGATTTGATCCCGCGACCACAGGGCCAAGAAGGCCTTAAGCGAGTTCGAGTAACCAGCTGGGCAAGGGTATCAAGCACAAAAAAGGATGAAGCGAAATAATATTATAGTTGATTTAGCCCGTTTCATGAAGAGGTATTTAAACTTCCACTTAAGTTGAGTTAAGACCCCATTAGGGCTTGGAGGAGGCCGCGCGAGCAGGGTGGGAGGCTGCGAAAAACAGGGAAGAAAAGGAGAGTTTTCTCCTCCTTCTTCTTCCTCTTGAAGTAGAAAACATAGGGCTGCTTCCCTAGGGCCAAGGGTGAAGTTTTCTTGCAAAGGAAGAGGAAAAGTGATCATTATTTGTAAATTTATATTGGTTATTTATGTGTATATTATCTAATACTTTACATTGTAGATAACATGGTGTGTGGTGTCACACAGAAGATCATGTTATCAGTCCCTTGTAGAGCATAAGTAGAGGCTCACAACCTAGATGGTTTTGGACAAACCATTGGCATGGTTCTAGTGTAATTTGTTATTGGTTTATCTTAACCATAGAATTACACTAGTACACTTTGTGTGTATTGAGCAAGATTGATATAGAGGTGATTCAATTTATACTGACTATATAATTGAATCAGACCTCAGATATTATGGAGTACATGCTCTTAATCCCGATATAATAATGGTCACATGTATTTAATATTTATTTCTTTGATTTACCAATGGGCGAGATTTATTGGTTAAATCGATAGGCCCGGTAAGTTGGGAAATAATATTATTTACATGGTGTGTTGTTCATTATAGAAGGAAACTGTGTCCTAGTGAGTCATGTTGATGATGTCCCCTTGAGGAGCTCATAAAGCTTATTATGTTAAATCCTGCAGGTGGACTTGGTCTGACATGATGATAAGGTTGAGTGATACTACTCATTGAGTTAGATATTAATTAATTAAATTATCAATAATTTAATTAATTAATGGGCATTCGATATCTTAAATACTGGGAGATTTTATACTCATAATATGTGGAGCCCATATTTAAATATGGAGGTTGGTGAGGTAGATCAATGGTGATCCTCTAGTGGAATGGATCATCATTAATGGATCAGGATTTGATCCATTGGGTGGTCAAGACCCAACTCCTCCTCATGGTCTCTATTGTAGCCTATATATACTTCATGGAATCATGAGACCAAGGCATCCAACACAAGAGAACCCTAAGCCTCTCTTTTCTTCCTCTCTCTCTCCCTTCTCTCTCCTAGGGCACGCCGGTGGTAGGAAGAAAGGAAGGAATCCTCCTTCTTTTCTTCTCTTTTTCTTCCCTACTTCTTGGCCGGTGATCACAAGGGTAAGGAGGAGTCCATCTCTTCCTTTTGTGGTGTGCGGCGAGAAGAAGGAGAGGAAGATGTGGCCGATTTTAGGAGGAGAAGGCTTCTCCCTTGTGGTGTTGGCACCGCAAGTAAGGAGAAGGGGAGAAGGTTAGGCCGGTTAGGGTTGGTGAAGAAGAAGCTTCTTCTCTTCTTCTTCTTCTTCTTCATCTTCCTCTTCATCCTTTGGAGCCGTCGCAAGCAAAATAGGAGGGTTCCTCTTCTCATCTTGGCCGGCGGCAACCTACAAGGAGGCTAGGTTTTCGGCCAAGGAAGAAGGAAGGAGAAGAAAGCTTGGGTTTGTGCCTTGATGACTTCGGTTCTTGGAAGATCGTTGCCCACACGACGTCCAAGAAGAGGTTGGGTCATAAAATAGAAGATTGCGAGGTAAACGAGAGGTATATCTTCTTGTTTGGTTCCTTTCGATCTTGTTTATTTAATTATCATTTCATGTTAATTATTGTTTAATTAATTATGATAATTAATTGTCATGGACCCCGATGATAAACACAAAAACTGACGATCCACTCATCGTTTATTCCGTGGCTAATCGGTTGGAGAGTTTGATTGCTAGAACAATATGTTTGTTCAAGCGGTCGCTGGAATCAGTTAGCACGATGATGAGTCGCTCATGTGGGAAATTGTTCTCCATTCGGATTGAAAAATTTTAATCCGGGGACATTGAGAAGTTTTCCATGCGCGACCAGGAATCCAACACTTTTCTCTTATTATGATTAGACGAAGAGTTATTAATATCTATTTGCATCGTGGGAGTTTTTGGATTAAGAGTGTATAAATTGCCAACCAATGTACCAGAATAGATATCTCTCTATTCATTTTTATAACAACTCTGTCATTAAAAGAAATAGAATGCCCATCCAATAATAATTTAGAAACTGAAATTAAATTCTTTCTAAAAGTAGGTACATAAAGACAATTTCTCAAAACCAAAGTTTTATTCCTATCAAAAGATAAATAAACGTCTCCCACTGCAAGAGGCGATCGAGTGGAATGCAATCCCTTTGGCGAAACCCTCTCCATAGGGCCTTTCAACAACGAGAATCCATCACAATCCTCTCGGGGAGTCGATCTCAATGACTTGGGAACTTGAATCGAAGCTCAAAACTGTTGTGGTCGCGCGATCGGATGAAGAAACAAAGAAGAAATCGCAAGAACAGTGAAGAGGAGTGGCGAAGACGCGACGACGAGCTCAGCCGAGGGAGTTTCTGTTTTAACTAATTGCATTTGAATTTGAACGGTCGAGATCCTTTTCATGTCATCCAATGGTCAGATCAAGTCAGATCGAACCCAAACTTGTAACTCCCGCTTTTTTTTTCTTTTTGACCATCATAAAGCGGCGTTACGCTAACATACTTAGGGCATGTAGACACCATAATGCAGCGAAAAAACTTCAAACTTACACCTACATGCACTTACTACCTTTCCTAGCATCATAACATGGAAGCTTGGCATATTAACCTTATACTTTGCATCATAACAGACTTAGCATCATATCATATTTCAGCATCATGTCATACTTAGCATCCAGTCATACTTTAGCATCATGTCATAGAGTCATATTCAAGTACTTAGTAGTAAAGGTAAAGTTCTATCATCAGACAAGCAAACATATGGTCTCTTGGCCAAGTCACGATCACACACATTCTGCAATGCCCTCCTGCTGCTTCCTTACTATTCCTTTGCGTGATCAGCGGTATAAGAAAATAAAACTATAAGCACACAGGCTTAGTAAGACTCTTTCCTACTCACTAAAACCACCCGTCACTTAATCATAAACATCTGAAACATTAGCACACTTAGCGCTTTACTTAGAACATCGTCCTTAACATCACTTAGCATTCATTTGACATGTCATGGACATAGCTTCACCCCATTCATAGCATGGCATAACCATAACCATAGACATTCGGGTATGGCATAATACTTGACATAACATAAACATCGTAATCATTCATAGCATGACATAATGCTTGACACAGACATAAATAAAATCATGGCATAAATCTAATTATAATCATGGCATCCCATACTAGCATGAGCATGGACAAATAATGGCATTCTAACGTAACAGAAACATAATTAAACCATGGCATCCTAAACTAACATAAACATCAATAAACTCATGGCATCCTAACCTAGTATACACATAATTAAAGCATGGCATTTTAAACTAGCATAAAATCCCGGCATCCTAAACTAACATGAATATAGATAAAATCATGGCATCCTAAACTATCATAACCATAATTAAAGCATGGCATTCTACACTAGCATCAAATCATGGCATAAACATAATTAACATCATGGCATAAATACAGATAATATCATGGCATAAGCTTAAATAATATCATAGCATAAACATAAATAAAATCATGGCATAAACCTAACTAAAATCATGGCATAAACATAAATAAAAATCATGGCATAAACATAAATAAAAATCATGGCATAAACATGAATAAAATCATGGCATACACATAAATAAAATCATGGCATAAACATAAATAAAATCATGGCATGAACATACCTTCATAACATACTTTTCGTAAACATACTTTTCATAACATAATGCATAACATGAATGGATGCATGTGGCAATCGTGCATATATATATATTTAAAGATGCTTAATCTTGAAAACATGCTTTTAACATAATCATACTTTCATTGGGCCCTGGCTTGTACCACATTCATTCATCATATGCGCGCATCCCTAAGTAAATACGAGGTAGCTAATCTCGACCTACTAGGGTAAGGACAGCTTCATCGGTAGTCCCGAACCGTAAGAACAGCATCATCGGTAGTCCCGAACCGTGGACAGCATCATCGGTAGTCCAGAACCGTGGACCCTACTTAGGTCCGGTACAAGCCCATAAAATAAAATAAATGCTTTCATATGCTTCTTCATTCATCATCATTCATGGCATATTCATTCATTCATTATTCTTTCATCACCATTATGCCTTAAAGGCATCATCATTCATAACATAGTCATTCATATAGCATGGCATACATACATAAGCATGGCATACATTCATATCATTCGTAATACATGGCATACATACACATCATTCATACATCATGGCATACCTGCATATCATTCCTACATCATGACACCTGTCTAAGCATTCTATAACCTAACATATATTTCATGACATATAAGCTAAAGGTTTAGTTAACATGGTATTCTTCCACCTTACTTAAGCATACCTCTTAATCACCTATACCCAAGCATCTTGGTAGGTTTAACCCAAACCTAGCCCTAGGTTAGATCCTTGGCCGAAACTTCCAGGCCATGGGGGCATGGAGAAATTCCATTAAAACCCCAAATCAATTGCTTAAACCCCTACCCATACCTTGCCATAGGGCCATTGGGCCCTTACTTGAAATAAGTCCTAGCTTTCCACCCTAATAGGGTACTTGGCTGAAACCCATAGGGTCTCTAGCCCATGTGAA
The DNA here is from genome assembly GCA_024364735.1 of Boesenbergia rotunda. Taxonomy (NCBI): domain Eukaryota; kingdom Viridiplantae; phylum Streptophyta; class Magnoliopsida; order Zingiberales; family Zingiberaceae; genus Boesenbergia; species Boesenbergia rotunda. Next base: position 285,789 of record JAGFNQ010000270.1, on the reverse strand, counting down.
ACATTCATATAAACACCCTTCGTCTCCCTTATATCATGATAAGACATACAACATATACTTAGGGTTTAAAACCAACCCTACCTATGGGCCCTTCCTGTTGGCCGAAACCCTAGGGTACTCTAGGGTACCCCAAAAATTCCCAAAAATTATATTTACTTACTAAACATCATAAGGGAACATTAAAATCATTATCAATATTTTTGGCACAATTATAGACCCCAAAATCATGGTGGCCGAAACCCACAAACCTAGGGTTCTTGGTTTCCTTACCTTGTTGTTGGCCGAAACCCATAGGGTCTCTAGGGTACTCCAAAAATTCCTAAAAATTATATTTACTTACTAAACATCATAAGGCAACATTAAAAAACATTATCAAGATTTTTGGCACAATTATAGACCCCAGAAATCATGGTGGCCGAAACCCACAAACCTAGGGTTCTTGGTTTCCTTACCTTGTTGTTGGCCGAAACCCATATGGTCTCTAGGGTACTCCAAAAATTACCAAAAATTATATTTACTTACTAAACATAATAAGGGAACATTAAAAAACATTATTAAGATTTTTGGCATAATTATAGACCCCAAAATCATGGTGGCCGATACCCACAAACCTAGGGTTCTTGGTTTCCTTACCTTGTAGTTGGCCGAAACCCATAGGGTCGCTAGGGTACTCCAAAAATTCCCAAAAATTATATTTACTTACTAAACATCATAAGGGAACATTAAACAACATTATCAAGATTTTTGGAATAATTATAGACCCCAAAATCATGGTGGCCGAAATCCATAAACTTAAGAACCTTGGTTTTTCTTTCCTTTCAACATCACATCCAAAAACTAACCCATATGTCATGCTAAAAATCATGAAAATCATAGATAACTATTATACCACAGGTGAGGGAGTCTTACCTTGGGGTTTCTAAATTTTTGACCTTGGATGGAGAGAAGGAAGAAGACTTGATGTCTCTTGACCACACCTAGTCCTTGGATTCTTGTAAGAACTTTAGATCTTAGGTGATGGAGCCTTGGTGGAAGCCTTTCCAAGGGAAAACTCTCCCTAAGAGTCTCGGCTAGAATGAGGAGGGAGGAGAGGAGCAAATGCACTTGATGGTGAAGAGAAGTAACCCCCTTAACCCCCTTTTTATAGCTCCTTTAAAGAGGCAAATGAAGAGTCTCTCCATGACCCTTCATCTCCTTCTACTTCTTAACCAACCTCTACTTCATTTACTCATACAAATTCCTTGCTAGGTGAGTTGGTTAAAGCCTTCATGGTTGTAGAAGAGGTCCAAGGTTCAATCCTTGGCCCATGCACCTTTATTTTCATTTTATTTTCATTTTATTTAAACCTTTTCCTCTAATTTTTGAAAATTCCCTTTTTATTTCGAAAATTCCCCAACAATCACCCATAATAGGCTAATATTCCTAAATAAAATTCTTTTATATTTATATTAATTTTTACCTAATTAATACCCATTTTTGGGACCTATTTAAAGCTCATTAGTACCTAATTTCTTCATTAAAATAGGAAAAATTAGGCTAAGACTTACCCATAATCATGCTAATATGCCTAATTAAATCCTATTTATATTTATACTAATTATTACCTATTTATACTAATTATTACCTAAAATCCACCTATAATCATGGTACTAAAAACCCACGTAAGGCCCATTAGTACTTAGTTTTCTCGACTTAAATGAGAAAACATAGGTTTTCTAGCCCAAAGTTCGTATCAATACTTCTAGCTCCTTCGAAAATTATCTAAACATGCTCAATATTTTCATAAAATATCAAGAGAATTTTCCGGGTCGTTACAATCCCCCATACCTCATGAAAGTTCGTCCTCGAACTTAGAATAACTCCGGGTACTTGCGCCTCATTTCGTCCTCGCGTTCCCAGGTAGCTTCCTCGAACCGCTGGCTTTGCCATAAGACCTTGACCAAGGGTACCTCCCTACTCCTCAGCTTCTTGACCTCTCTATCCAAAATCTGAATGGGTCTGCTCTCGTAACTCAGGTCCCCTTGTATTTGCCCTGTCTGCGGCTCGATCACTTGGTCCGTATTCGGGATGCACTTCTTGAGCAGGGACACATGGAATACGTTATGGATAGCTGACATCTCTGGAGGTAGCTCCAGCTCGTATGCCACCTTACCAACTCTTTTCAGAATCAGATACGGCCCCACATATCGTGGACTCAGCTTTCCTTTCTTCCCAAATCTTGTCACCCCTTTCATAGGAGCCACTTTGAGGAATACCAAATCCCCAACATTAAATTCCAGGGGTCTACGCCGGACATCGGCATAACTCTTCTGTCGACTCTGAGCAGTTTCTATCCGTTGTCGAATATTCTGTATAGCTTGGGTGGTGCTGTTAATAAGATCCGTTGTGTGCCCCATCTCTTTCTTTTCACCACCCTCATACCAATAGATCGGAGACCTACATCTCCTCCCATACAACGCTTCATAAGGTGCCATTCCAATAGTAGCTTGGTAGCTGTTGTTGTATGCGAATTCTGCTAAACACAAATATCGACACCAGCTTCCCTTGAAATCCAAGGCACACGCTCGCAACATGCCTTCTAGTACTTGATTCACCCGTTCAGTTTGCCCATCAGTCTGAGGGTGAAAGGCGGTACTAAATCGCAATTTAGTGCCGAGAGATTTCTGAACACACTCCCAGAAATGCGAAGTAAAACGTCTATCCCTATCTGAGATGATGGTCTTGGGAACTCCATGTAGCCTGATTACCTCGTTAACATATAACTGAGCCAGTTGCTCAATCGAATAAGTCATCTTGATTGCTAAGAAGTGAGCGGACTTAGTCAATCTGTCCACAATGACCCATATCGCATCATATCCATTTGTAGTCCGGGGAAGTCCTGAAATGAAATCCATTGAGACATCTTCCCATTTCCATTCCGGAATTGGAAGTGGCTGCAGAACTCCTCCGGGACGCTGGTGTTCTGCTTTCACTTGCTGACAGGTCATGCAAGTACTGATATGCTGGGCCACATCCCTCTTCATACCGGACCACCAAAACTTCCCCTTCAGATCCTGATACATCTTGGTGGATCCTGGATGCATCGAGTAAGGGGTTCCGTGAGCTTCTGCCAGTATCTCCTTTCGAAGCTCCGGATCATTAGGGATACATAAACGATCCCTAAGGTAGAGTACTCCCCCTTCGGCGATATGAAAACCCTCGCCCTTTCCTTCCAGGATCTCCTATTTTATTTTCTGCAGACTCCTATCCCCATCTTGTTTTTCCACTATATCCCCGAACAGCAGGGGTGATATTGTCATGGTGGAAAGTCATCCGGAGATGACCTCGACCCCGAAGTTCATAATTTCTTCTTTGAGTGGCCGGGGTAATCTGGCTATGGACATCAGGGTGGCACTTGACTTTCGACTGAGTGCATCGGCCACCTTGTTTGCCTTCCCTGGATGATAAAGGATCTCGCAGTCATAGTCTTTTACCAACTCAAGCCATCGGCGTTGCCTCATATTCAGATCCTTCTGAGTGAAGAAATATCGTAGACTCTGATGGTCCGTATAAATTTGACACTGCGCTCCATACAGATAATGCCTCCATATCTTAAGAGCGAAGACCACCGCAGCCAGTTCCAGATCATGAGTGGGGTAATTTTGTTCATATTCCTTGAGTTGTCGAGAGCCATAGGCAATAACTTTTCCCTTCTGCATAAGTACCGCTCCAAGTCCTAGTTTGGAGGCATCGCTATACATATCAAA
>JAGFNQ010000270.1:244083-280004 GCA_024364735.1 Boesenbergia rotunda | reverse complement strand
TTGCCTTAGTCGTGTAATGGTAAACACTTAGATGCAAATAATAGTATCCTCCCATCAGAGTCACTGCTAATATGTGTAGGGCCGAAGAGGAACCAACTATTAATTTTATTTGTCAAAAAGTTAGGTTGACAAGATAATAAAATTAATGGGTAAAACCTCCTCTTACAAATGTAGAATTCGTATACGTCCACACTATCATGGCATATGATATTCTCGGTGTTTTAATGTGTTGGTTGATTTTAAAATTTATTGTTTGAGGAATCAATAATTTTTGAAATCTAAAGTTTTGATCATTGTTATTTTCAGGATTTTAAAAAATGGCTTTCAACCCATTAGCTATAATATTGAAAGAAAATGAACTTACTGGCCCTAACTATAATGATTGGAAACGGAACCTGGACATTGTCTTGACTGCCAAGGAATCTAAATGTATACTTTTCGAGTTCTGCCCTGAAATGCCTAGCGAGAATTATGGTGAAGAGGAGAAGGAACATTATAAGAAGTAGATAAAAGCAGACGAGATGGCGCAGTGATACAATTTGGCTTCTATGTCAAATGTACAGTAACATCAACATAGGCTTTTTTCCACTGCTTATGATATAATGTTCGATCTCAAGAAACTCTTCGGACATCATAATCGGGCTGCTAGGCAAGAGGCAATGAGGAGCTTGATGACGACCACCATGATTAAGGGAATGCCCATGAGGGAACATGTTCTCAAAATGATGGCTCAATTAAATGAGATGGAAGTCCTTGGAGCGGAGATCGATGGGGAAACCCAGGTCGATATCATTCTCCAATCTCTACCAAGGAGTTTTGAGCAGTTCCGCCTGAACTATAATATGAACAAATGGACATATTCGTTGGTGGAACTTCTGACAAAACTCCAGGCGGCGAAAGGGTTTTCTCATCAGAGTGCTCATGCTTTGGTTGCTCAAAAGGTTTCTACTTCTAAGCCGAAAGGCAAGAAGAAGAAGAAACAAGGTGTGACAAAGAAAGTGGTAGGAACTCAGGGACCTCAGGATGGCGTGAAGAAGCCAAAGGCAAGTACTTCATGTGCAAGCAGACTGGACATTGGAAGGCAGACTGTCCCCGCCGTCAAAAGAAAAATCTAGGTATATCTTTTTGTTTAGTCGTTGAAACATGTTTAGCAGTGTTATCTACCGGTACCTGGTGTGTAGATACAGGAGTCACTGATCATGTCTGCAATTCGTTGCAGGGGTTTCAGGAAACTCGACGACTAGATAATGGAGAGATTACCGTCTACATGGGCAATGCTACGGAGGTGACGGCTATTGCAGTGGGAGACGTTTATTTGTCGTTTGATAGAAATAAAACTTTGGTTTTGAGAAATTGCCTTTATGTACCTACATTTAGAAAGAATCTTATTTCAGTTCCTAAAATAATAAAGGATGGGTATTCTATTTCTTTTAATGACAGAGTTGTTATAAAAATGAATAGAGAGATTATCTGTTCAGGTGCGTTGATTGACAATTTATACACTCTTAAACCAAAATCTCCCACGATACAAATAGAAGTAAATAACTCTTCGACTAACCAAAATAAGAGGAAAAAACCTTCGAAGATGAACCAAACGTATCTTTGGCATCTAAGACTTGGTCATATTAACCTGAGTAGGATTCAAAGGTTGATAGCTGATGGACCTTTGGGTTCATTAGTGGTGGAAGATTTCCCAACCTGTGAATCTTGCTTAGAAGGTAAGATGACCAAGAGGCCTTTTAAGGCCAAGGGGTATAAAGCCAAACATGTGTTAGAGTTGGTTCATCTTGATTTGTGTAGTCCTATGTCTATCCAGGCAAGAGGTGGCTTTGAATATTTCGTCTATTTTATAGATGATTATTCAAGGTATAGATACTTTTACTTAATGCACCACAAGTCTGAGTGCTTTGATAGGTTCAAAGATTTCAAGGTTGATGTGGAGAAACGTCAAGGTAAAAGTATCAAGACACTACGATCTGATCGTGGTGGCAAGTACCTCTTGGGAGAGTTTAGGAATTACTTATCAGAGGTTGGGATTCAATCCCAATTGTCTGCACCCGGTACACCCCAACAGAATGGAGTGGCAGAACAAAGGAATAGGACTCTTAAGGAGATGGTTAGATCGATGATGAGTTACTCCGAGTTGCTAGATTCATTCTGGGGATATTCTCTGGAAACGACAGTGTACATTCTGAACTTGGTACCATCTAAATCAGTACCTTCTACTCCCATAGAATTGTGGACTAGGCGAAAGCCTAGTCTAAGACATATTCGAATTTGGGGTAGTCCAGCACATGTGCTGAAGGGAGATGCTGATAAGTTGGAATCTCGTACAGAAGTACGCTTGTTCGTAGGCTATTCCAAAGGAATGAAAAGTGGTTTGTTCTATAGTCCTAAAGATCAGAGGGTGATCGTTAGCTCGAATGCCCGATTTTTAGAGGAAGACTATGTGATGAACCACAAGCCCATGAGTAGGATAATTCTTGAGGAATTGAGAGGCAAAGTTCCAACTTCAGTACCAACAGTACAAGAGGGGCATACCACAAGTGACTGCACCGCGTGTCACAGAGAATACACAAGTAATACCTCATCATAGTGGGAGGGTTGTTAGACAACCCGATAGATTCATGCTCTTGAGAGAGTCTTCGGACTTGGTCCTTGGAGAACATGAACCTAGTCCCTGGACCTATGACAAGACACTCCAAGATAATGATGTGATATCTTGGTAAAAGGCAATGAATTCTGAGATAGAATTTATCGATTCTAAGCATGTATGGGAGCTAGTAGAACCACCCAATGATGTAAAAGTCATTGAATGCATGTGGATCTACAAGAGAAAGAGAGGATCAGACGGGAAGGTAGAGACCTTCAAAGCAAGGCTTGTTGCGAAAGGGTATACTCAGAAAAAGGGTATCGATTATGAGGAGACCTTTTCGCCGATAACCATGTATAAGTCAATCCGGATTCTCTTATCTATTGCTGCTCATATGGATTATGAGGTTTGGCAGATGGATGTCAAGATAGCTTTCCTTAACGGAAGTCTTGAGGAAAACATCTATATGAACCAACCAGAGGGATTCATTGCGAAGGGCAAAGATCATCTTGTGTGTAAACTTAATCGGTCCATTTATGGATTGAAGCAAGCTTCACAATCTTGGAACATCCGATTTGATGAGGTAATCCAGTCGTATGGATTTATTCAAAGTCCGGATGAGTCTTGTGTATACAAGAGATGTGACGGAAACGTAGTGGTTTTCTTGTACTATACGTAGATGATATTTTGATCATTGACAACAATGTCAATGTAATATCAGACGTAAGGGTATGGTTGTCCAAACAGTTTGATATGAAGGACTTGGGAGAAGCAGGGCACATCCTTGAGATCAAGGTTATAAGGGATTGCAAGAAAAGGATGTTGTTCTTATCTCAAGTTTCATACATAGACACTGTCCTAGCTCGTTTTAGCATGGAAAACTCCAAGAAAGGTTTTCTACCTTTTAGGAATGGAGTTCTTCTATCTAAGGAGATGTGTCCTAAAACATCAAAGGAGATAGAGGAGATGAAGGCGGTTCCTTATGCTTCGGCTGTGGGAAGACTCATGTATGCTATGCTATGTACAAGACTGAGTATCTGCTTTGCCGTGGGCATGGTTAGCAGATATCAGAGTAATCCAAGACAGGGACATTAGACTACGGTAAAGCATATATTGAAGTACCTGAGAAGAACTAGGGATTATATGCTAGTTTACCAGGCAGATCAATTACTCCCTATGGGTTATACGGATTCTGACTTACAATCAGATAGGGATAAAAGTAAGTCTACCTCAGGGTATGTGTTTACTTTAGGAGGTGGAGCCATATTATGGAGGAGTGCCAAGAAGAAATATGTGGCAGACTCCACCATGGAAGCTGAGTATATGGCAGCCTCTAAGGCGGCCAAAGAAGTTGTATGGCTCAGGAACTTCTTGATGGACTTGGATGTGATTCCTGGTTTGCCCAGAGCTATCATAATTTATTGTGATAACAGTAGTACAGTTGCAAACTCAAAGGAATCACGTGTCTATAAAGCGAGTAAACACATAGAGCGCAAGTACCACCTGATACGAGAAATCGTAAAGCGAGGAGAAGTTGTTGTCGCCAAGATTGCATCAAAGGACAACTTGACGGATCCTTTCACTAAGGCCCTTCCAGCGAGAGCTTTTGATAGGCATGTGGAGGATATGAGAGTCAGATGTATGACACTGTGATGGTAGCATAGTCTTTTAGTATAAGTGGGAGATTGTTAGGATGTATACTAAAAGCCTAGCTTTTATATCGATATCTACATTTTGAAATGAGAATCACATGATCACTGTTTGCATATTTATATTGGTTATTTATGTGCATATTGTCTAATACTTTACATTATAGATAACATGGTGTGTAGTGTCACACAGAAGATCATGTTATTAGTTCCTTGTAGAGTATAAGTAGAGGCTCACAACCTAGATAGTTTTAGACAAACCATTGGCATGGTTGTAGTGTAATTTGATATTGGTTTATCTTGACCATAGAATTACACTAGTACACTTTGTGTGTATTGAGTAGGACCGATATAGAGGTGATTCAATTTATACTGACTATATAATTGAATCAGACCTTAGATATTATGGAGTACATGATCATGTTATCAGTCCTTTGTAGAGTACAAGTAGAGGCTCATAACCTAGATGATTTTAGACAAACCATTGGCATGGTTGTAGTGTAATTTGGTATTGGTTTATCTTGACCATAAAATTACACTAGTACACATTGTGTGTATTGAGTAGTGTAGGATCGATGCACGTGAGAGGGGGGGTGAATCACGTGACTTTTTAAAAAATTAAATCAGAGTGCTTTAAAAAGCGTGCACAGCGGAAATGAAGGAGACGAAAAACAAACACACAAACACGAACGATTTTTACTTCATTCGGAGCCTTCGGCGACTCCTACTCGAAGGCCCAGGTCCCTCGGACCTTTCCGTTGGGCAATCTACTAAAACTCTCTATCGGTCAACCCCGATAGAGTAGGCGAGTACAAATGAATTGAAAGTGTGACAACCCCACACTTTCAAGTAATTAAGTGCAATAAAGTATTAAAAGAAATTCTTCTTTTTACCGACGTCCGGAGTAGGTCGACTCTTTCGGGGCAGCGGGACGTCGTCGGCTCGAAGTGTAGCGTTTCCGGAGCAAGACGCGAGCGTAGAAGAACTTGAAAGCTTTGGAAGAAGTGTTGTCTTTGAACCTTGGTCGAGGGGCTCTATTTATAGCCCTGGGGGCGCCCGAAACGTCCGGGGCGCCCCTCTGCGTGGCTGCCGATCCGCAGCCCTCTCGGTCAAGCACTTGATCTCTTTATCTTCGGGATCACCTTTGACTGGGGCGCCCGACGCGCGCGGGGCGCCCGATTTGACCGGTCAAAGCCACATCTCCTTGGCTTGCGAGGGTGAGCTTCGGCAGTTGGCAGTGAGGTGGCACAAGGGGCGCCCGAGACATGCGGGGCGCCCGATGCGCGCGGCTGTCGGGGTGTTTACCTTTCTGCTGACTTTGGGTTGACTCTGGGGCGCCCGACACATCCGGGGCGCCCTGCTCAGCTACGGCCTCACTCCTTTGAGTCTCTCTGAGCTGCAGAATCATAGTCCTTTGGTCCTGCATCCAGGGTTAGTCCAAAACAAGGCTAGCACAATTTTATATGGACTAAAATAAGATACAATTCTAAGTTAATTATATCCTATCTCCCAGACCAGGATCTAACCAGGACTCAACTTAGATCACCTAAATGGGTCTAAGTTGGACCGCGCCTACAGTCCAAGATTGGACTCGTCCTCACTGGGTCGCTCCTCCAGTGACTTACCTTACTTACCCATTATGCAGCTCTGCTTGACTTCTTGACCCTACCAGGACTTCCTGCCAAGGCTCAACCACCTTGGTCTTCCTGCCAAGTCTCAACCAACTTGGTCTTCAGCCAGTTGTCAGGTCCCGCGGACCCAACTGGACTTTCCGCCAGGACTCAACCATCCTGGACTTCAGCCTGGTGTCTGGTCCTAAGTCTTTCAACTCTGCACACTTGGTAAAGAGGTTAAACACACACAACCCTAACTTTAACCACTTTGTCATACATCAAAACCCGAGTTTGACCGTCAGTGCAAACTGCACCAACAATCTCCCCTTTTTGATGTAATGACAACCTAGGTTAAAGTTAGAGAAAAACTAGCAGATACATGCAAGTAAATAAGCATGAAGGTACATGGTGCAAAATTAAGTAGCAAACAGAATTAAGTAGCACACAGAATTAAGTAGCAAACAGAATTAAGTAGCAAACAGAATTTTCTAAGCTTTAACCCTACTCTCCCCCTTTGTCATTCATCAAAAAACATACTTATATTAAGTTACGGAGAGTCGGATTCAAAGTTAAGTGATAGGGAATACTAGACTTAGGCAAAATAGATTAACTAAGATAAAATAGCCTAAGTGAAAAAAAACTCCCCCTAAATTAATTTTTCAAAACTAACAGATAGTTTTCAACAACATTATTTTTAAATGAAAATATTTTCAAAGTTTAAAAAGGAGATTTGCAAGACCCAAAAATACGGATTGTTCAATGTTAAATAGGAATTGCAAGGAACTATTTATTTTGCAAAAGTATTTTGACCTCAACTCCCCCTGGACCAAGTAATGATTGTGGTCCCTTTTCATATGTCTAACTCTAGTTACTGACTAACTATCTAGATGATAGTAGTGTTCACTGAGTTAGTCAAGTCAAGTAATAATGTCTAGCTCAGCTTTTAAGGCAAGACTACTTGACATGATCACTGTAACGTTGGTATTTTACGCCCAGACTTATTGTGATGCACTGACTTTAAGCATTCGGAAGTCCAGGCAGAGTCCTATGCATCTCACAACCGTTCTATGTTTTTGCAAGCACAAACAAGTTAATCTTAATGTGTTTTGTGAGATGCGGCTACCTAAAACTATAGGTTCATGCAATTCTAGGGGTCAGAGCCTAGGCTAAGTCTGCCAGTTTTGAAAATCAAATTTTTAAATACAATAAAGTTCTTGAAAATCAAGTTTGAAAAGTCCGTGTTTAAGTTTAATTTTGAAAAGCAATAAACTTTTTGAAAAACCAGTTTTAAAAAAAATCCATGTTTTTAAAACCAAAATTCAACTTAAGTTTATCAGGTCATTCCTAGTCTATAACACACATTCCTATTAACCTTCTTAAGTTGCTAAATTCAGATTCAGGAAGTGGTTTGGTAAATATATCAGCTAGGTTAGACTTAGATTCAACATGGTTAAGTTCAATTTCTCCTTTATTTACATGATCTCTGACAAAATGGTGTTTGATTTCTATATGTTTGGTCCTAGAGTGGTGGATTGGGTTTTTGGTTAAATTGATTGAACTTAGGTTATCTATATAAATTTTGACTTTCTTAAAATCTAAGTTAAAATCTTTTAAGGTATGCATCATCCAGAGTAGTTGGGCTACACATTCACCCATTGCTATATACTCAGCTTCAGTGGTGGATAGGGCAACACAATGTTGTTTTCTACTGAACCAACTAACTAGTGAGGGTCCTAGAAGTTGGCATCCACCGCTGGTACTTTTTCTGTCTAACTTACAGCCAGCATAATCTGAGTCAGAAAATCCAATAAGTTCAAACTGGGCTGTTCTAGGGTACCAAATTCCTAAATTTTTTGTCCCTTTGAGATACCTAAATATCCTTTTAACTAGGGTTAGATGTGATTCTTTAGCACATGTTTGATACCTAGCACACATACTAACTGCAAAGAGAATATCAGGTCGACTTGCAGTTAGGTAAAGTAAGCTACCTATAGCACTTCTATAATACTTGAGGTCAACAGGTTTGCCATTTGTGTCACTATCTATAGTTTGATTGGTAGCCATAGGTGTCTTAATTTCTTTAGCACTATCCATTCCAAATTTTCTAAGTAATTCTTTAGTGTATTTTTGTTGATAGACAAAAGTACCCTCACTAGTCTGTTTTATTTGTAGCCCTAAGAAGAAAGTTAGTTGACCTACTAAACTCATTTCAAATTCAGTTTCCATTATCTTTGTGAATTCTTGTAAAAAGTCTGAGTTGGTTGAGCCAAATACTATATCATCTACATATACTTGGGCTACAAAAATATCATTTTTTAGGGTTTTGACAAATAGTGTTGGGTCAATTTTGCCTTGGTTAAAACCTTTTGAAACTAAGTAGTTAGACAGTCTTTCATACCAGGCCCTAGGTGCTTGCTTAAGTCCATATAGGGCTTTCTTAAGTCTAAAGACATAGTCAGGGTGTTCTAAGCTTTCAAAACCAGGAGGTTGACCTACATAAACCTCTTCTTTAATTAGGCCATTTAGGAAGGCTGACTTAACATCCATTTGATAGAGCTTAAATCCCTTATGGGCTGCATAACTTAAGAGCATTCTAATGGATTCAAGTCTGGCTACAGGGGCATAGGTTTCATCATAATCAAGACCTTCTACTTGGCTAAACCCCTTAGCTACTAGCCTAGCCTTATTCCTAACTGTTTCTCCTTGTTCGTTAAGTTTATTCCTAAAGACCCATTTAGTTTCAATAAATTTCTTGCCTTTAGGTAGGGGTACTAAGTCCCAGACTTGACTACGTTCAAATTGGGATAACTCTTCCTGCATGGCTATGATCCAATCAGGGTCAAGTAAGGACTCTTCTATAGACTTGGGTTCAATTTTTGAAATCAATGCAATTTGACTAAGGTTCCTAAAGGCTGATCTAGTCTGAACCCTTAGTTCTGGATTACCTAAGATTTGATTAGTTGGGTGGTCTGAGCTAACTCGTACAGTTCTGGGTTGGTTAGGTTCAGTTTCAGGTGTGGGTTCAGTTAGATCATCGTTTTGGTCCTCAATTGGCCTTTCATCAGGGTCAGTACTGGATCTAACAAAGTCAATTGGTTGGTAGGTGGTTTGATCAGAGTTATTTGGGTCAGATTTTTCATCAAATTTTACATTTGTAGTTTCTTCAATTTTTAGGGTAGTCTTGTTATAAACTCTATAGGCTCTACTGGTAAGGAATAACCTACAAAGATACCTTCCTCAACCTTAGAAGTAAATTTTCCTAAGTGTTCTCTAGTATTTAAGATATAGACTTTACATCCAAATACTTTAAGGTATTTAATGTTAGGTTGTTTGTTATAATAGATTTCAAAAGAGGTCTTTCCTAGGTTTTTAATTAGAGTTATTCTGTTTTGTACATAACAAGCTGTACTAACAGCCTCAGCCCAAAGATATTTAGGTAAGTTGTATTCATTAAGCATTGTTCTAGCTGCTTCTTGTAGTGTTCTATTTTTTCTTTCTACAATTCCATTTTGTTGAGGTGTTTTAGGGCAAGAGAATTCGTGATGGTAGCCCTTTTCTAGACAAAATTGATTAAATTTATGATTTTTGAATTCTCCGCCATTATCGCTCCTAAATCTTTTGATTTTAACCCCCTTTTCATTTTCCGTTAATTTACAAAATTGAGTGAGTGTATCAAAAGTTTCATCTTTATTTTTTAAGAATTTTACCCAGGTAAATCTTGAATAGTCATCGATAATTACAAGGCAGTATAGGTTCCCACTAATTGATTTAACCCCATGTGAGTCAAATAGGTCTAAGTGAATTAATTCCAGAATTGACTTGGTTTGAGTTTGATTAGTTGGTTTGTGGGTTGACCTAGTTTGTTTTCCTTGTTGACAAGCATTACATAAGGTTGACTCAAGGTTAGATAACTTTGGTAGGCCTCTAACTAAACCATTTAGTTTAGGTAGTTTTCTGAAGTGAGTGTGTGAAAGTCTCCTATGCCAGAGCCAAGTCTCATCCTTATGGGTTAAGAGGCAGTTTTCTAAGGGACAGGTTAACTTAATTTCATAAATGTTATTGTGCCTAAGTCCTCTAAGTGTGATGTTTGGGTTGTCATTGTGTTTGATCAAACATTCATTGGATAGGAACCTAACCTTATAACCAGTGTCACACAATTGGCTAATGCTTAGTAAATTGAAGTTGAAATTTTCAACAAGTAATACATTTGATATTATGAAATCTGACTCAAGTTCAATATTGCCTAGGCCAATTACCTTAAGTTTACCGTTGTTTCCAAAAGCAACAGTCCCTAGTCTTTTGTACTTGAGTTCTGTAAATTTGGTGGGATCCCCAGTCATGTGTCTGGAGCATCCACTGTCAATGATCCATTTATTTTCCTACAGTTAAGTAAACGGTTTAGACCTAGGTTGAGTTTTTTGAAAAAAAATCTAAAAAGATTTAAACACTTGAGTTTGAATTTTAAATTTGAGTTATGTTAAGCTTGACTTTGAATTTGATTTTTAATTTTAATTTTAATTTTAATTAGAACTTTAATTTGAATTTGAATTTTAATTTTAATTTTAATTTAAATTTGAATTTGAATTTTAATTTTAATTTTAATTTGAATTTGAATTTGAATTTTAATTTGAATTTGAATTTTAATTTTAATTTTAATTTTAATTTGAATTTGAATTTGAATTTGAATTTTAATTTGAATTTTAATTTTAATTTGAATTTGAATTTTAATTTTAATTTTGATTTGAATTTCAATTTGAATTTTAATTTGAATTTGAATTTTAATTTGAATTTGAATTTGAATTTTAATTTTAATTTTAATTTGAATTTGAATTTGAATTTGAATTTTAATTTGAATTTGAATTTGAATTTGAATTTGAATTTGAATTTGAATTTGAATTTTAATTTGAATTTGAATTTGAATTTTAATTTTGATTTGAATTTTAATTTGAATTTGAATTTTAATTTTAATTTGAATTTGAATTTGAATTTTAATTTTGATTTGAATTTGAATTTGAATTTTAATTTTAATTTTAATTTGAATTTGAATTTTAATTTGAATTTGAATTTTAATTTTAATTTTAATTTGAATTTTAATTTTAATTTTGATTTGAATTTGAATTTGAATTTTAATTTGAATTTGAATTTTAATTTTAATTTGAATTTAAATTTAAATTTTAATTTTAATTTGAATTTGAATTTGAATTTTAATTTGAATTTGAATTTTAATTTTAATTTGAATTTGAATTTTAATTTTAATTTTAATTTTGATTTGAATTTGAATTTGAATTTTAATTTGAATTTGAATTTGAATTTTAATTTGAATTTGAATTTGGTTATCCTTATTCATCTCACTCGGTTTAAGTTATCAATCAAGGGAGTCCTATGATTTTGTGAGATGGTTTTGAGTTTGATTAGAAAAGTTAATTTGACCTTGTGTTAGATCCAAGTTTAACAAGTAGTAATTTAAAAGTACACTTCAATAATTGGCTTCCAGGCCATGGCGAGGCACAGTGGCCTTCTTTGGCCGAAGCCTTATTGGAGCAACAACCATTTTCTAGTCAAAGCCGCTTAAAGAAGTTGAACTTTTAACTTACTCATTGAAAACCTTGGTACTAAATAGTACAAGATTCAAATTAACTTTGAAGCTAATCCTAAGTGCCCACCTGGGCAGAGGCTGATTTTAAGGTGCCAACTAGTTTGGAGCCTCCTCCTAAATTGTAGACTGGGTGTCTAGGGTCAATGTAATGGATGTCCCTTTTTGGGACATAAAATTGATTCTGACCTACTTGCTTTGTTAGATAAGCTTTCGGAACCCACGCTTTTCGTTGATTTTTGCGGGGGTGGATAAAGGAGATAAAGGATCTTTGGTTCGATCTTGATTTATATCCTATCCCAGATTTGTTGTACATGCCCTTTTGTGATCCAAGAATAAGGTCAAGGTTCTTGGATCGGGTTGTGTTTTCAGTTTCAATCTCAATTAATTTTTGATTTTGAGTTTGTTCAGTTAATGTTCTAGTATTAATTACTTGCTCCTTAAGGTCTTGATTTTCCTTAAGGAGCTGGTCATTTCTAGATTCAGTTTCAAGCAATTTTTTATTTAAAACAGAAATAATTTTAAAGAACTTTTCATTTACTGAATCTAAATATACCTTTGTAGAGCCGTCTGAAAATAGTCCGATCTCTTGGCTTGACTCGTATTCGGAATCCTCGTCTTGATCTGAGTTTGATTCTGGTCCGGTTGCCATCAGTGCGAGGTAGCTTGCGTTCTTTTGATGTTCATCGTCGGAATCGTCCGAGCTTTCATCCCATGTGGCTTGAAGAGCCTTCTTCTTTTTGTTCTTAGTGGGTTGGTCCTCTTTCTTGTAAGGGCATTCATGTTTGAAGTGCCCTTTTCTGTTACTGCCGAAGCAGATCATTTTGCTTTTACCTTCAGTGCTGTAGGGCTTCACTACCTTTTGAATATCTTTCTTTGAAAATTTGTTCTTCCTTCTGGTGAACATTTTTCTTACCAAGTTCACCAGTTGTTCTTCTTCATCAGAGCCTGACTCATCTTCAGGTTCTTCTTGGACTTTTCTCTTTGATTTGGCTTCCTTTGGTGAACCTGCAAATAAAGCTAGCCCTTTCTCGGCCTTGGCGTTAGTCTGTTCGTGCAGTTCTAATTCACAAAACAATTCATCTAAATTAATTTTAGAAAGGTTCCTAGAAATTTTATAAGCATCTATAATAGATGCCCATAGTGAATTTCTAGGGAATGCATTTAAAGCGTACCTTATGATGTCCCGGTTCTCCTGTTTGTGCCCGATCATGTGGAGTCCATTCAGTATGTCCTTGATCCGGGCGTGGAGTTGACTTGCAGATTCTCCTTCCTCCATTTTTATATTAAATAACTTATTTAAAAGTAAATCCCTTTTTGTTACCTTGGCATCAGAGGTGCCTTCATGTAGTTCAATTAATTTGTCCCATAGCTCCTTTGCTGAGTCAGTTGGTCCAATTCTGTTTAGCTCCTCTTTGGTAAGTCCGCACTGGAGGGTGTTCTGGGCTTTGAACTCGGTCTGAGCCTTTTTCTTCATCTCCGAGTTCCATCTGTCGGGCCTAAGTGGAGCATTATTTCCCTCATCCATTGGCGGTGTGTAACCTGTTTGAACTGCAAACCACTGATCCATGTCGGTCTTCAGATAAACCTCCATCCTTCTCTTCCAGTAGGGAAAGTCTTCCCCATTAAAGAGAGGAGGGCGGGCAGTGCTATAGCCTTCACCTTGAGCCATCTGAAATAGACTACACAAAAACTTGTCCCAAGACTAAGTCTTGGATTAGTAGTGTGGTAGAAATAGGAGAAGAGAGAGAAAAAGTGACTCGAAATGGTGTTGCACCAAATTCGAGTAAAATCAAACGAACGGAAAAAATAATCCAAATCTAGGCAACAATACCTAATTTAGATCAAGTGTAGCGAAAAACCAAAACTTGAAAAAAACTGGATTTCCCCCGGCTCTTATGGTGGTTGCACCGATACAGAGCGAACTTGGCTCTGATACCACTTGTAGGATCGATGCACGTGAGAGGGGGGGTGAATCACGTGACTTTTTAAAAAATTAAATCAGAGTGCTTTAAAAAGCGTGCACAGCGGAAATGAAGGAGACGAAAAACAAACACACAAACACGAACGATTTTTACTTCGTTCGGAGCCTTCGGCGACTCCTACTCGAAGGCCCAGGTCCCTCGGACCTTTCCGTTGGGCAATCTACTAAAACTCTCTATCGGTCAACCCCGATAGAGTAGGCGAGTACAAATGAATTGAAAGTGTGACAACCCCATACTTTCAAGTAATTAAGTGCAATAAAGTATTAAAAGAAATTCTTCTTTTTACCGACGTCCGGAGTAGGTCGACTCTTTCGGGGCAGCAGGACGTCGTCGGCTCGAAGTGTAGCGTTTCAGGAGCAAGACGCGAGCGTAGAAGAACTTGAAAGCTTTGGAGAAAGTGTTGTCTTTGAACCTTGGTCGAGGGGCTCTATTTATAGCCCTGGGGGCGCCCGAAACGTCCGGGGCGCCCCTCTGCGTGGCTGCCGATCCGCAGCCCTCTCGGTCAAGCACTTGATCTCTTTATCTTCGGGATCACCTTTGACTGGGGCGCCCGACGCACGCGGGGCGGCCGATTTGACCGGTCAAAGCCACATCTCCTTGGCTTTGCGAGGGTGAGCTTCGGCAGTTGGCAGTGAGGTGGCACAGGGGGCGCCCGAGACATGCGGGGCGCCCGATGCGCGCGGCTGTCGGGGTGTTTACATTTCTGCTGACTTTGGGTTGACTCTGGGGCGCCCGACACATCCGGGGCGCCCTGCTCAGCTACGGCCTCACTCCTTTGAGTCTCTCTGAGCTGCAGAATCATAGTCCTTTGGTCCTGCATCCAGGGTTAGTCCAAAACAAGGCTAGCACAATTTTATATGGACTAAAATAAGATACAATTCTAAGTTAATTAGATCCTATCTCCCAGACCAGGATCTAACCAGGACTCAACTTAGATCACCTAAATGGGTCTAAGTTGGACCGCGTCTACAGTCCAAGATTGGACTCGTCCTCACTGGGTCGCTCCTCCAGTGACTTACCTTACTTACCCATTATGCAGCTCTGCTTGACTTCTTGACCCTACCAGGACTTCCTGCCAAGGCTCAACCACCTTGGTCTTCCTGCCAAGTCTCAACCAACTTGGTCTTCAGCCAGTTGTCAGGTCCCGCGGACCCAACTGGACTTTCCGCCAGGACTCAACCATCCTGGACTTCAGCCTGGTGTCTGGTCCTAAGTCTTTCAACTCTGCACACTTGGTAAAGAGGTTAAACACACACAACCCTAACTTTAACCACTTTGTCATACATCAAAACCCGAGTTTGACCGTCAGTGCAAACTGCACCAACAAGTAGGACCGATATAGAGGTGATTCAATTTATACTAACTATATAATTAAATCCAACCTTAGATATTATGGAGTACATGCTCTTAATCCCGATATAATAATGGGCACATGTACTTAATATTTATTTCTTTGATTTACCAATGGGCGAGATTTATTAGTTAAATCGATAGACCCGGTAAGTTGGGAAATAATATTATTTACATGGTGTCCGTTGATTATGGAAGGAAACTGTGCCCTGGTGAGTCAAGTTGATGATGTCCCCTTGAGGAGCTCATAAAGCTCATCATGTTAAATCCTGTAGGTGGACTTGGTCCGATATGATGATAAGGTTGAGTGGGCTACCACACGTCCGGACGATGATAGTGAGCTGAGTGGTGGAGTGGGGGCAGACCCACTTATAACTCACTGGCAAGGCGAGTCTGGACACCTGCTCGGGCTAACTCTGGGGAGCGTGGGTCACCATGTGTCCGGTCGGAGACACTGAGCTGAGCGGTGTCATGGGAACATGTCAACTTATAATTTGCTGGCAAGGCGAGAGTCTGTACACCCACTCAGGTCGACTATGGGAAGCGTGGGCCACCACACCTCTGGGTGGTGACACCGAGCTAAGTGATGGCGTGAGGGCAAGGAGAGAGTCTAGACACCCGCTAAGGCCAACTCTCGGGAGCGTGAGCCACTACACGCCCGGTTGGTGACACCAAGTTGAGCGGTGGCGTGGGGACATGTTCACTTATAACTCGATGGCAAGGCGAAACTCTAGACACCCGCTTGGACCGTCTTTGGGGAGCGTGGGCCACCACGCGTCCGGTCTGTGACACCAAGCTGAGTGGTGACATGGAGGCATGCCCACTTATAACTCGCTAGCAATGTGAGAGTTTGGACACCCGCTCAGGCCGACTCTGCGGAGCGTGGTCCACCATATGTCCGGTCGGTGACACTAAGCTGAGCATTGGCATTGGAGCATGACCACTTATAACTCATTGGCAAGGTGAGAGTTTTGACACCCGCTCGGGTCGACTCTAGGGAGCATGGGTCACTACACGTCCGGTGGATGACACCATGCTGACCGGTGGCTTGGGGCATGCTCACTTATAACTCACTGGCAAGGCGAGAGTCTGGAGTGCTGATATGCGAGCTTAGGAATTTCTACAATCTGTTACCAGGCTGAGCGGGTGGCTCTGTTATTTCTTTACAAGGGTTTACAAGGGACCTACTCCTGATATGGTTGTAGGTGGATGGCACTCCAAGGTTTGTCTAACTTCTTTCCTTGTGCGCCCTGCAGGTAGTATACTCCCGATGCTAGCTTCTGGGTTACCTTGAAGGGTCCGCCCCACTAGGATTCCAACTTGCTCACATCGCCAACCAGTTGGACTCTTTTCCAAACAAGATCGCTGATTTGGAAAGCCCGAGGCAATACTTTCTAGTTGTAGCTTTGTTGCATCCTCCGATGATATGCGAACATCCGAGCTCATGCACTCTCTCGAATCTCCTCAACTAGATCAAGCTCCAAGCGCCATCTTTCTTCGTTCTCCTCATCATAAACCCTTCACCGATTGGATTCACATTCAACCTCCATGGGCACCACTGCTTCACTCCCGTGGATGAGTTGGAAAGGCATGTGACCTATCCCTTCCTTTGGTGTGGTCTGCAAAGCCCATAGGATACTAGGCAGCTCATCCACCCAAGTTCCTCTAACATGATCTAGCTTCATCTTAACCCCCTCAAGATTTCCTGATTGGCAACCTCGGTCTGACCGTTGCTTTGCTGATAAACGACTGAGGTGAAGGACCGTTGGATTCATTAAGCCGAGGACCATTCCCGAATTTTCCTGTCTTGGAATTGTTGACCGTTATTTGAGACCAACTTATGGGGGATTCCATATCGACACAAAATGTTCTACCATAGAAATTTTATCACCGCCTGCTCTATATTCTTAGCTAATGCCTCGGCCTCCACCCACTTGGAGAAATAATTAACTGCTACCAGCAAGAATCTTTTCTGTGTGGGAACGGTTGGGAAGGGCCTGATTATATCCATTCCAACCCCATTGATCGAAGGGGCAGGACATTGCGGAGACCTTCATCACCTCGACCGGCTGGTGGGGAAGATTTTGGTTTTTTTGACATGATAGACAGGCAGAGACCAACTGATCCACATCCTCTTGCAAGGTCAGCCAATATAACACGAGAGCAAGACCTTTCGAGCGATCGTTCGGCCTCTCGCATGGCTGCCACATGTTCCCAGGTGGATTTCTCTAATTACGTAGTCTACATCCTCGCTACCCAAACACTTGAGCAATGGCCGAGAAAAAACTCACTTGTATAGCATGTCACCGACTAGAGTATATTGCCCGACTTGACTCCTTAATAGTCATACCTGTTCACGATCGGTTGGGAGCATCCCATGCCTCAGGTAAGTGATCAAAGGTGTCCTTCAGTCGCTTTCAAGCTCCAGCTCCGCCTGCTACTCTAGGTGCATCACGAGCATAGTTTGGGCCATCGACTATGGTAGTACCCAGGAGGTCACCGCGCTGGCCAGTTTGGCTAGCTCGTCCGCTCGAAGGTTGCTCTCTCTCGGGATATTTTGTAGTTTAACTTCCTAAAACTCAGGCTTCAGCTTCTGGTACACTTCGACATAGGCATGTAATATGTCACTCTTGAACTGGCCTGCAAGCCGCTGGGTGGTGAGTTGTGAGTCGAAGTAAAGCATTACTCAGGTTGCTCCCATATGCTTGGCTGCTTGCAGCCCGACGATGAGGGTCTCATATTCTGCTTTGTTGTTTGTGGCCCGGTATTCCAGTCGGACGGATAGGTGTAGTTGTTCATCCTTAGGTGAAATCATTAGAATCTGAATTTGCTCCCCTGCTGACCGAACGAACCGTCCACGTAATCCTTCCAAGTGTTGTCTGGCTCCTCTGAATGTAGTTTACTATGAAAATCAACTAGTGCCTAGGCTTTGATGGCTATACGAGGCTGATACTGTATGTCATATTCACTCAGTTCTATTATCCATTTGATCAACCAACCCGAAGCCTCCGGGTTGGTTAGCAGCTGACCCAGAGTATTGTTGGTGAAGATGGTTATAAGATGTGCCAAGAAGTAAGGACGGAGCCACCGAGCGGCTAAGACCAGGACATAAGCTAACTTCTTGAGTGTCGTGTAGCAACACTCTACACTCTTCACCAACTGCACAAAAAAGTGCATAGGTTGTAGCTCGGCCTCTCTTTGTTTTACCAACACCATACTCCAGCTTGTCTAGTACTGGTAGCCCCATAACAGTGGTATTGATAGCCTCATAACAATGGTTCACCCGATTCCAGCTTGGCTAGTACTGGTAGCCCCACCAAGTAGGTCTTCAGCTCCTCAAAGGTCTTATCGCAGTCGGCGTTCCATTGGAACTTAGTGGTCCAACATAATGTCTTGAAGAATGGCAGCTTGTGATCTGCCGATCAAGAGATGAATCTGGACAAGGCTGTGATTCTTCTTGTGAGCCGCTGAGCTTCTCTCAGGCTCTGAGGCAAAGGCATGTCGAGCAGCACCCTAACATTGCTTGGATTGGCTTCGATTCCTCACTCGGTTATGATGTAGTCGAGGAATTTCCTTCTTCGTGCTCCAAAGAGGCATTTGGCTGGATTCAACTTTAGTCCATACCTTCTCAAGGTGCGACAAGTTTCTTCTACATCATGCACTAGTTCTGCCGAGCGGGTGGTCTTGATCAGGATGTTATCCACATAGACTTCAATATTTCGACCAATCTGCACTTTGAATGCCTTATTCATCATGCGCTGATAAGTCATCCCTACATTCCTGAGCCCGAACAGCATGACTGTATAGCAATATATACCATCCACTGAGATCAAACTGACCTTTTTTTGATCGGCAATTACTAAGGGCACATGATGATTGCCTCGGTATGCATCCAGCATGGAGATGAGCTCGCTGTCAACTGTCGAGTCGACCATCTAATCAATATATGGCAAAGGGTAACAATCCTTTGGGCAAACCCGATTGAGGTCACGAAAATTAATGCAAACACGCCACTTGTTGTCAGGCTTGGTGACAAGTACGATATTGCCAAGCCAGGCTGGGAACTGCACCTCTCGAATGTGACCGACCTCCAAAAGCTTCTCGATCTCTGCCAGAATGACTATGTTCTAACGTGTGCTGGAATTCCTTTTACGCTGCTTGATTGGTTGGGCATTTGGGAACACGTGCAGTTATGCTCGGCTACCTCCGGTTGGACCCCCTTGAGATCCTTAGCCGACCAGGCAAACACATCCTAATTTTGAGTCAGGCATGCTAATAAAGGCTATCTTAACTCGACTGGAAGTCCGTGGCTATCTTGATTTTGGTTTCCTCTTGGCCTGGGAAAAGTTGAATTTCTTCCCTATCTTCTCGCAACTTTGCCCAGGAGTAGGGTTACACCATGTTTCAGTTGGCAGTCATTCACCATGACTTCTGGCTTTCCATCCGGATGTCATCAACATAGCATCGTCGAGCTACCCTTTGATCCACCTTTACCTCGCCGACTGAAAACTTAATCTTGAGGTAGAAAGTCGACGTTACCGCTCGAAACTCATTGAGGGTCGATCGCTCTAGGATGGCGTTATAGGCTAAAAGAGCATCTACTATCAGGAAAGTAGACCATCTGATCCTCTTCTGGGGCTCTTCACCCAAAGACATAGCTAGCTTTATCTGTTCGATAGGCTACACCTCGTTGCCCGTGAATCTAAATATCGAGGTGGCTATCGACTCAAGATGGGCTGGCTCAATCTGTAATTGATCGAATGCCTTCTTATATAGAATGTAGACTGAGCTACCTATGCCAACGATGGAATGACAAATTTGATAGTTGGAAATTATTGTCATGGTGACCAGAGCATCGTTGTGAGGGACCTCCAGCCCCTGCAGGTCATGTGGACCGAAGCCGATCTAGGTGCCTTGAGCTTGAGCGACACTAGTTCCCACCTGGTGGATTTCCAATCGATGCACTTGGCACTTTCTAGCTTGTTTGAAATCTCTACAAGTTGGTCTGCCTGAGATAATATTGACCCCACCCCGTATTGAGTTTTGCTAGTTGGCCTTGTCTTCATCTATTTCCTGTGACTCGCGAGGGTCAACTGGGGGGAATAACTGCCATGTTGTGGGAACACATCGAGCTAGATTTTCTGTCGATGACCCGACCGGGGGGATCTGTTGGTAGAAAATGCATCAGTGATGAACAATCATTCTCTAGGGTTTTGATGTTTGACAATATACTATAGTTAGTGATTATGTTGAGGCAATCGACCCTTAAATGATTGGAAGATCATGATTTTGATGTGTGTGTGTGAATATGTTTAAGGTTAGAGTGTTATGTGTATTTGATGTGTGTGATTGAGTTTGCAGGACTTGGAGAATCACACATGGTGGACGTATCCGAGGGACGAGAGCCGAGGGAGGAGAGCTCCAAGGGCAAGCCGGGAAGTGGACTTCAAGTACACACATGAAGGGTGGCATGGAGGCAAGCCGAGGGAAGGCTTGCGTGCGCATCCGAGGGACGATAGCCAGAGGAAGAGGACTTCAAGAGGCAAGCCAAGGGAGCAGACCTGAAGGCATACGTGAAGGAGAAGGTCCGGAGTGGCTGGAACAAAGCTTGGGACTAAGCTGAGAGGTAGGGCAGTTGACTGCCAAAACTCACAGAGAGTTTTCGGTCTCGGACCAGTCAATTGCCCTTGGGGCAGTCGACTGGTATACCCCGAAAACTAGCCATTGGCTAGAAATTAATGCTAGACCAGTCGACTGCCCTTGGGGCAATCGACTGGTGCGGGGTTGGATAGACTGTGAGTTTGTCCTGTTCTCCTATAAAAGGAGCACCTTTTTACACGTGGGCGGTACGGTTCCGTACAGTGTCAAAGTGTTGCTCATCTGAAGAGCGTTTTCTACTTCCTCTCACATTCTACTTCATTCTGTAAAGAGGAAGATCACCGTTATAAAGATTTCTCCACCTGAAGGAGAGTTTTCGATAGTGAAAGTGGTGCTCGCGGCGTGGATCCTTGGACTAGTCACCCATCTGGGTGGATACCAAGTAAAAATATCGTTGTTAGCATTGTCTTGATTTCCTTTGCATATTATTTCCGCTGCGCTAACGATTCTGTAGAGATCAAAACGACAAAAAGTGCTATTCACCCCCCCTCTAGCACGCCTACACGATCCATCAGTTGGTATCAGAGCCAAGTTCATTTCGGAAGAACTAACCGTCAACCGGAACAAGTACATGGCGTTTCAAGAGGGATACTCCACCGCACGACCACCCTTCTTCGACGGGAACGACTTCGCTTACTGGAAAGGTAGGATGCAATACTACCTTATAAACGATATTGAGAACTGGATTACTGTTGCAGATGGCTTCGAGGCACCCGTCGATGAACGAGGAGAACCTACACCGATGAGATCCTGGTCGAAGGAGATAATGAAGAGGGCACAATCCAATGCCAAGGCCACCACCACACTGCAGTGCGGGCTCTCAAAGGAGCAACTGAACAAGGTGGGGTCGTTCAAGAGCGCCAAGGAACTGTGGGACAAGTTGGTGGAACTGAACGAGGGGTCAAACGAGTCCAGAAGAGCCAAGAAGGACTTGCTCGTGGCCCAACTCCAATCCCTATCCATGAAGAGCAACAAGACTGTCAGCCAGCTACATGGAAGGGTGAAAGAGGTAATCAATGAACTCCACGTGATTGGAGAGAAGATCGAGAACCGGGACATCGTCAGGTATGTTCTACAAGTCGTCCCAAGAACCACCTTGTGGGCATCCATGGTTGATGCATACAAGGTATCAAGGGATTTGTCCATTGTAAAATTAGATAACTTATTCTATGAATTCGAGCTACACGAGCAAGCTAATGTCTCTGCCAAAGAGAAAGGTATTGATTTTGTTACAGAAAAGGAGAAGAAGAAGAGGAAGGAGAAGAAGAAGGTGGTATACTCCTCCTCATCCGACTCAGAGGAATCCAGCGCCTCCTTGGATAGCGATCAAGAGGCGTTCATGGTAAGAAAATTTCGTAGAGCCTTTAAAAGCTTGTCTAACAAGTCCTTGTTGGATCGAGAGAAACGATAGAGGGGGGGGTGAATATCGTAAATCGTTTTCGGATTAAAAATAAGAGCATACGCAGCGGAAAATTAAATCACAACACAAAGACGCAAGCAGTTTTACTTGGTTCGGAGTCGCGGTCGGCTCCTACTCCAAGGACCACGGTCGTTGACCGTTTACTGCGGTCAATTCTATATGTGTGCAAAACCAGTTTACAAAATATATTACAAGAAATGGTACAGTAAACTTAAAGTAGCTCTTCGTTACTGACGTCCGGTGTAGATTATATTTTCGGAGCAGAGGGACGTCATCGGCGCTTGTATCTCGAGTCGGGAGGTTTCCGGAGCAGAGCGCGGGAGCAGAAGAGCGTGAATGCATTGGAAGAATTGATGTGCAAAGCCTTGGGGTCGAGGGCCCTTTTATAGCCCCTGGGGGCGCTCGGAACGTCAGGGGCGCCCCCCCACGTGTCAGCTGATCCGAGTTCCTCTCGGTCAGCTCTGATCCCTTCAAACTCGGGATCAGGCTTTAACAGGGGCGCCCGGGAGGCTGGGGGTGCCCGGGTTGACCGGGTCAACTCTTATCCGTTGGGTTCGCTGGCTTCCGCTTCGTTAGCTTGAACTGGGGGCGCCCGGGAGCATGGGGGCGCCCGGGAGCATGGGGGCGCCCGGGAGCACGGGGGCGCCCCGACCATGAGCAGTCGAAGCACTTCTTTTGCTTCATCTATTTTGTATTCACCTTGGGGGCGCCCGGGACACTCCGGGCGCCCTACTCAGCTACTGCCTCACTCCTTTGAGGCTCTCTGAGCTGCAAATACTCGTTCCTTCGGTCCTGCATCCAGGGTTAGTCCAAAACAACATAAAGCAATAATATGTTAGTTTTATACAGCCTTAGCTGTCTTGGTTCTGACTTTGGGTCTCCCAAATGGAGCCCTAGGCATAACCGACGCCTACTGTTCCCTCGACGGGGAACGCGCCCTCACCTACTCCTCTCGGGAGAATTTACCTGATGTCAACCGGCTCTTCCGGTTGGACTTTTGCCTTGCAGTCCTTCGCCAGGTGCCTAGCTGTCCTTCGCCAGGTCTTCAGTACCAAGCTGTCCTTCGCCTGGTGCCTAGAAGTCCTTCGCTAGGTCTTTATATCCTGGCATTTCTTCACCAGGTGCCTAGCAGTCCTTCGCTAGGGCTTTGTATCCTGGCATTCCTTCTCCAGGTGCCTAGCAGTCCTTCGCTAGGGCTTTGTATCCTGGCATTCCTTCGCCAGCTGCCTAGCAGTCCTTCGCTAGGACTCTTCCTGCACACTTGAGTAACATGTTAGATAAACATTATACCTTAACTTTTGAACCCTTTTGCCATTATCAAAACACAGGTTCGATTTGGGTGCTTTCTGCACCAACAATCTCCCCCTTTTTGATTTATGGCAACCCTGGTTCAAAAAGTTAAGTTAATCAAAAAAATGAAATTTTGTTTCCTCCCCCTGGAAGGAATCTCCCCCTAGATTTTTCAAAAGTTCGTGGGGTTTTTGACTAAAGTTGGATTTACTTAGAATAATTTTCAGCAGAACCTTTAAGGATATTTTCCAAAATAATTTTCGTTGTGCACTTTAGAAAGTTTATATTTATAGGAAAACTACTTAGACAGCTTAAGTTAGGAGAATTTTGAAAACTTAAGTTTTAAGTACTTAGTGAAATTTTGAAAACTTAAGTTTTAAGTACTTAGTGAAATTTTGAAAACTTACATTTTAAGTACTTAGGAAAATTTTGAAAACTTCAGTTTTAAGTACTTAGTAAAAAAACTTTAGTTTTAAGTACTTAGTAAAATTTCAAAAACTTCAGTTTTAAGTACTTAGTAAAATTTAAATAACTTCAGTTTTAAGTACTTAGTAAAATTTCAAAAACTTCAGTTTTAAGTACTTAGAAGGTTTTTGAAAACTTGAGTTTAAAGTACTTAGAAAGTTTTTGAAAACTTGAGTTTAAAGTACTTAGAAAGTTTTTTTGAAAATGAATTAAGTACTTTTTGAATAAAGGATAAAGTTTGATTTTGGATTTAGACAAAATGTTATACTCTCTCCTTTCCTATCTCTCCCCCTTTGCCATATATCAAAAACAAAGAAATATAGCAGAAAAAGGATAATTAAATTGCATAAAAGCAAATAATAAATTGCATAATTTGTTGTACTGAATCAATTCAGGATATGAACTAAACCAAATCACTTTCAATTATCACTTTTAGGGTCCTGTCTAACCCAATTAGCTACTTACTAACTGTTATAAACATTAGTTTTCACTAGGGTTAGTCACCTTAAGTGTTCTGTTCAAGTTAGATTTTCAAAACTTGACACTTAACTTGATTACTGTGTAAGTTGTATTTAGTGCCCCAATTACTGCAGAAGCACTGACTTAAAGCATCTTGAATTAAGGCAAAGACCTAAGCATCTCAACCCATTCTAGGTTATCAATCAAAAGTACCCTAAGGTGCTTGTGAGATGCTGGCTTCTAAATCTATAGGTGCATACAGTTCTAGGGTTAGGGCCTAGGCTAAGTCCATTTGCGAAAAAGCCCTAGTTTTGAAGGGGGTGGTTTTTAAAATAAAACTAAGTCAAAAAATTTATTTTAAAAACTTTTCAAAACTAAGTAAAAGCTGATTTTGAAAGCATTTTTTTTAAAAAAAAACTACTTTAAAAGCTGATTTTGAAATGAGTAAAGTAGTAAGAAAACCAAGAGTAGACTTAACCTATTCTACCAAATATAGTCCTAACTGCCTTCTTAGTGAGCTGAACTCAGACTCAGGTAGGGGTTTGATGAATATGTCAGCTAAGTTAGATTTAGAGTCTATATGCTTAAGGACTATCTCACCCCTGGCTACATGATCTCTTACAAAGTGGTGTTTAACTTCTATGTGTTTAGTTCTGGAATGTTGGATTGGGTTCTTAGTTAGATTAATTGAGCTTATATTGTCAACGAATACCTGAGTTTTGGTGTAGTTGAGCTGGAAGTCCTTAAGAGTGTGCATCATCCATAAAAGTTGTGCTACACATTCTCCTAAGGCAACATATTCAGCTTCAGTTGTGGATAGGGCTACACAGTGTTGTTTTCTGCTGCACCAACTTACTAGACTATTTCCTAACAGTTGGCAGCTTCCACTTGTGCTCTTTCTATCTAATTTATAACCAGCATAGTCAGAGTCTAAGTATCCTGACAAATCAAAGGTTGAGGTTCTAGGATACCAAATCCCTACATTTAGGGTGCCCTTCACATATCTTAGTATTCTTTTTAGGGCTGCTAAGTGCGTTTCCTTAGCACAGGTTTGGTATCTAGCGCACATTCCTACAGCAAAAAGAATATCAGGTCTGCTGGCTGTAAGGTACAGTAGACTTCCTATCATACTTCTATAGAGTTTAAGGTCTACTGGTTTACCATCAGGGTCACTATCTATTTTTACATTAGTGGCCATGGGGGTACTTATGCTTTTAGAGTTATCCATTTTAAATTTCTTTATTAATTCTTTAGCATATTTGGGAAGAAGAGAGGGTTCAGGTGCCTTTTTATAGGCAGTTCATTGGGGGCGCCCGGGACAGTAGTCTACTGCCTTTGGTAGTGACTAATGCTGGTTGGGGGCGCGTGCAATGGCTCGGGCGCCCCGGTCTGGCTGGATTTTGCAGCTTTGCTGCTTTGACTGATGCTGGGGGCGCCCGTAAGGTTCGGGGCACCCCGGTCAAGGGGTAAAGGAAGCTTTTTACCTTGAAGGAAGAAAAAGTCATGGGGGCGCCCGAGGAGTCACGGGCGCCCGGATTATGTAGGAAGTGACAACTTTGGATGTTTTGTGATCATTTGACCATGGTTTAATTGGTTTGACCATGGTTTGACTACTTTGACCATGATTTGACTGCTTTGACCATGATTTGACTACGTTGACCATGGTTTGACTATGTTGACCATGGTTTGACTACGTTGACCATGGTTTGACTATGTTGACCATGGTTTGATTGCTTTGACCATGGTTTGACTACATTCTAAATTACAGGATTAAACCTTAATATAGGTATTAAATGTAACGCCCGACCTTATATCAACCCTTAAGGCGGGGTTACGGGTCCATACATTCATATCATTTATCATGTTAAGCATGTATAACCAGTAGAAAACAATTATAATACAAGAAGTGTAGTAAGCAGGCTTATTAAAGACTAATTTACCAAGCAAGGTTTTTCTTTTTTTTTTATATATATCATCCATGCAATTACAACATAATAGAGAGAGATCATTTAACTTCATAATTTACTGATCTAAACATGGTTTGAACAAGATAGAACATAGGGATATAGCAAGAGTTATCTAGTCTTAGACACATGCAAGAGAAGCATTCATAAGCAACAGGAAATAGTAAATATCTAGCATTTTACTTAGCATGCATACTACAAGAATTAGACATTAATGATAGTGTTATATAACATGACATAAGTTCCATATCTCTAACTTAATCAACAGTAGAGTAGTCATAATCATCACACATTCAGAGTATAGTAATACAATTTCGATCTTTTATTGGAAGCAGTTTAGATTCTAGACAAAAATAAGGTAGATAAGAATCTTTCGTCCTTTCCCGAGCCATCACCACACACATCCTCTAGCTTTCCCTCTGCCTCTTCCTTTAGTTCAAGTATTTCTTACCGCTATCTGCAGTATAAGAAAAACAACATGAACTAGTAAGCAAAACATGCTTAGTAAGAATCCGGGCCTACTCGCAAAACCATATCGATACATCATATCATGCTACTCAGTAATCAAGGTAGAACAAGATTATAAGCATCATAAGCATCTCATCAAAGCATCATAAACATCACATCAAATATCTCTAAGTACTTTGCAGAACAAGATTATCACATAATGAGAAAATATTTTTCATAGGGTTCCATAAAGGTAAGTACTTAAAAATACAATATCATCCAGGGCCCAGTTGTAGTACCACATCAAGCGCGTTCCCTAATAAATTAGGGTAGCGAGCCACCAATCTAATTAGGGCAGGACCCTTCCGTCCTACCAATGTAATGACCTTCAGTTAACATGCACATTGGATTTGTTTAACGACCCCCTTCCGAGTCGGGTACACAACTTTCAAAGTAAAGTAATTTATCATGCAATTACTCATATATGTATATGCCTAAAGGTACTCCTAATCACATCTTAAAGGGACACACCACTCATCAAGGGTGCTCTTGATCCCCTAGGGACACACCACACATTTGGGTGCTCTTGATCCCAGTTTCAATAGAGTATCCCTTTTTAAGCATATTATCAAACACATCATGTTCATGTCATAAGAGTGCCCCATGGGCTATAAGGCATGCTTTTATACCTAACAAGATAGGTCACATAATTTATACACACATCATATAAGTAGTAGCATGCTTCATGATTTCATTAAGTGCTTCCCAACCCTAGGACTAGGGTTGGCCGAAAGGTACAAGTAAGGGAATTTCTTTTTTTTCATTCAATTAAAGCATACATTCATCACATATATATCCCTATCATGCATTCTATTAACATGGCCTACATTAGAGGTAAATGACCTTCCCTAAGCTAGGGTTCCATGTTGGGGCCGAAAGTTGCAAGTGAGGGGTTTGGTTTTCCAATCAAGCATTCATTCAAGCATTTCTACAAACACCTCAAGTACACTACATGTTAACAATTGAAACATGGTTTAAGCCTCAAAGTGGGGTTAGCATCCACTAACCCTAAATTACAAGGGGTGGCCGAAACATTGTAGGGTAGGGTAGGCTAGGTTTTTGACATCCAATCTTCACACAAACATTTACACAAACATTTTATCTACAATACTAATCATGGGAACATAATAGGATAGCAAGCCACACAAAAGCCCTAACTTTTCTTCTTTGGCCGAAACTTATAGGGTACCAAACCCTAATTTTTGTCTTCTCAAAAATTTGGAAAACAATACACATCCATATCCTAAGTTCCTTGGGGTATCCTCATGCATCAAGAAGCAACCAAGCTCTTTGTCTTGGTGGAGGCCGAAACTTCCTTAAGGAAGTTCTTGTGATTTTTTTTTCCAAAGAATCAAACAAGCATACATTCAATAGCAATTATGCCACAGGCGAGAGGACACTTACATCCTAGCACTGGAATTTCACCTTCTCTTAAACCGTAGGGTACCCTACACTTGGAGGGTATGTGAAAATCCTTTTCTTCCAAATTTTCTCTAGGACTCCTTGGATTTGGTTGAGAGCAATGGCACTTGGACCCTCCTTCTTGTAATTGTCCTAGGGTTAGAATTTCAAAATCGGAAGAGGGGATGCTAGGCTCGGCAAGGAAGAAGAAGGGAGGAAGAAGAATGAGAAAAAAAACTTCTTTCTAACTTCCATCTCTTACTCCTATTTATACACCTCTTGTGAAAAGACATGTCTTTTCATTGCCCAAGCCTTAACAAGCATGTCTCCCCTTCTCCTAACATGAAACACCCATTAGAGCATTTGGTTAGGAAGGAGTTAGTGCAAGTGATAGGTTCAAGGTTCGATCCTTGCTTCCTCCACTTTGCACTTTCTTTTTATCACCTCTTACTAATTCATTTCCAAGCCCAATAAACCAAGCCCAATATATATTTCATGAATATGATATTTCATGCATTCATGACATTTCCTAGCATGTGATTGCATGAAATTTATATCATTTCATGATAACCATTTTTCATACATTGTCATGATTTTACATTGAAAAATTTGGGGTGTTACAATCCTCCCCCTCTTATAGAAAGTTCGTCCCGAACTTAAAACAGTTCCGGGTACTTTGATCGCATCGCATTTTCCTATTCTCAGGTGGCTTCTTCGAACTGCTTGTTCCGCCATAGAACCTTCACTAAGGGTATTTCCTTGTTCCTTAGCCTTTTAACTTCCCGATCGAGGATCTGGATCGGGCGGCGTTCGGAAATAAGGCTCTCCTGTTCTTGCACTGGTGGGGGTTCTATCATTTGACTCGCATCAGGGGTACACTTCTTGAGCATCGACACATGGAAGACGTTGTGGATAGCCGCCATTTCTGGCGGTAGCTCCAGCTCGTAGGCCACCTTGCCTACTCGTCTCAAAATCTGGTAGGGTCCCACGTATCGCGGACTCAGTTTCCCCTTCTTTCCGAATCTCATCACCCCTTTCATAGGGGCTACCTTCAGGAATACCGAATCCCCAACCTCGAACTCGAGTGGTCGACGTCGTTTATCAGCGTAGCTCTTCTGCCGACTCTGAGCAGTCTCTATCCTCTGGCGGATATTCTTTATAGCCTGAGTGGTCTCATCGATAATATCGGTCTGGAGTCCCATCTCCCTCTTTTCACCACTCTCATGCCAGCATAAAGGAGATCTGCATTTTCTTCCGTATAGTGCCTCGTACGGTGCCATCCCGATAGTAGCCTGATAACTGTTGTTATAAGCAAACTCTGCCAGGCTCAGGTATCGACACCAGCTTCCCTTGAAGTCCAAGGTGCAAGCTCGTAACATATCTTCTAGTATCTGGTTTACTCGTTCAGTCTGCCCGTCAGTCTGGGGGTGAAAGGCTGTACTGAACTTCAGCTTCGTGCCAAGGGCCTTCTGCACGTGTCCCCAAAAATCAAAAGTAAATCGACTATCTCGGTCAGAGACAATGGTCTTGGGAATCCCGTGTAGTCGGACAATCTCCTTGACGTACAGTTGAGCCAGCTGCTCAACTGAATAAGTCATCCTGATAGCCAGAAAATGCGCGGACTTGGTCAGTCGGTCCACAATAACCCATATACTATCATATCCATTCGTAGTCCGAGGTAGCCCTGATATGAAATCCATAGATATGTCCTCCCATTTCCACTCGGGAATAGGTAGAGGCTGCAGAACTCCCCCAGGTCTCTGGTATTCTGCTTTGACCCTCTGGCAGGTCAAACACATGCTGATATAATGGGCTACATCTTTCTTCATGCCGGACCACCAAAATTTGCCCTTCAGATCTTGATACATCTTGGTAGACCCAGGATGCATCGCATAAGGTGTTCCGTGAGCTTCCTCTAGGATTCTTGTCCGTAAGTCGGAGTCGTCGGGAACGCATAATCGATCTCGGAAATATAAGACTCCGCTATCGGAAATCCGGAATCTCTCGTCCTTGCCTTCAAGAATCTCCTGCCTGATTCTCCGAAGACTCGGATCAAGATTCTGCTTCTCCAGAATACCATCAAATAATGTCGACGCATTCTGTAGGGTAGAAAGCCGTCCCGATATAATCTCGATTCCGAAATCCATAATCTCTTCCCCTAAGGGTCGTGACAAAGCCGATAAAGACAACAATGCAGCACTAAATTTTCTACTGAGAGCATCCGCTACCTTGTTGGCTTTTCCCGGATGGTACAAGATCTCACAGTCGTAGTCCTTGACCAACTCGAGGCATCGACGTTGTCGCATATTCAGGTCTTTCTGGGTGAAGAAATACCGCAGACTCTGGTGATCAGTAAAGACCTTGCACTGAGTGCCATATAAATAATGCCTCCATGTTTTCAGCGCAAAGACCACCGCTGCTAATTCCAAATCATGGGTAGGATAATTCTTTTCATGTTCCTTTAATTGTCTAGAGGCGTAGGCAATCACCTTCCCATTCTGAGTAAGCACAGCTCCGAGTCCCAGTTTGGACGCGTCGCTATACATATCGAAACCCGTATCACTTTCGGGAAGAGTCAATATAGGGGCGCTTGTCAGCCTCCTTTTCAGTTCAGAGAAGCTCTTCTCACATTCGTCGGTCCAGGTATATTTCTTATCCTTCTTTGTAAGAGCTGTCATAGGGGCTGCAATCCGAGAGAAGTTCTCTACGAATTTTCGGTAGTATCCGGCTAGCCCCAGAAAACTTCTGACCTCGCTGGCATTCTTGGGTCTGGACCAGTTACTTACGGCCTCAATTTTGATTGGGTCGACCATCACTCCATCCTTGGAGATAACATGTCCCAAGAATGATACTTGGTTCAGCCAGAACTCACATTTCGAAAATTTAGCATATAGTTGTTCCTTCTGAAGAATCTGTAATACTATACTCAGGTGCTCCACATGCTCTTCGGAAGTCCTCGAATAAATAAGGATGTCGTCGATAAAGACGATCACAAATCTGTCGAGAAATGCCGAGAAAATCCGATTCATAAGGTCCATGAATATTGCCGGAGCATTAGTAACTCCGAACGGCATCACTACGAACTCATAATGTCCGTATCTCGTCCGGAAAGCAGTTTTGGGTATATCCTCATTTTTCACCCGAACTTGGTGATAACCAGACCTCAGATCGATCTTAGAGAAAACCGTAGCTCCCTTTAACTGATCGAACAGGTCATCTATCCTGGGTAGAGGGTACCTATTCTTTATGGTCACATTGTTTAATGCCCGATAGTCGATACACATACGCATTCGACCCGTCCTTCCGTGTCGCATGATCAATATTGGATAATTGAGATTTTATTTATTATATCAACCAAAATTTATTTTATTCATTCTTATAAGTCTACATACAAACTAGTCCACTCAGTGAGCGAGATGGGCTGCCGTGATGCCCAACATAAAGAATAACATAGCGACACCTACTATC
The DNA here is from genome assembly GCA_024364735.1 of Boesenbergia rotunda. Classification (NCBI taxonomy): domain Eukaryota; kingdom Viridiplantae; phylum Streptophyta; class Magnoliopsida; order Zingiberales; family Zingiberaceae; genus Boesenbergia; species Boesenbergia rotunda. The sequence continues at coordinate 248,589 of JAGFNQ010000270.1, read as the reverse complement.
TCCTCGCTCATCACCCTCTGGCCCGCCTCAGGATCCTCAACTGTCCCCATCGGGTCCTCATCTTCAATCTCGAGAATCTCCTCGTCCGCTTCAAGGTCTTCCTCGAACATCTCCAGCAGCTCTGGATTCTCCTCGAAGAGTTCGGGGTCCTCCCAAAAGGCCTCGGGGTCTTCCTGGAACGGCTCGGGATCCTCCTCGGCGGCCTCAGGATCCTCCTCGAAGGGCTCAGGATCCTCCTCGAAGGGCTCAGGATCCTCCTCGACGGGCTCAGGATCCTCCTCGAAGGGCTCAGGATCCTCCTCGAAGGGCTCAGGATCCTCCTCGACGGGCTCAGGATCCTCCTCGAAGGGCTCAGGATCCTCCTCGGACGGCTCTGGGTCCTCCTCGGACGGCTCGGAGTCCTCCTCCGAGTCTCCCAGATCTGTTGGGAACTCATGGCGGAGGAGATGTCTGCACAACTCCGTATAGGGGATACAGCATCTGTGCTGTCCCCAGATCTGATGTGCCACCTCTCTTGCCCGGTTGGGCAAGGAACGAAGTAAAGCTCCGATCCTATGATCGTCCGTGGCTGGAAACCCTTCCCGCTCCAGCTTCCAGAAGAGCCGATCCAAACATCCTATGTTGCCTTGAATTCCCCCAGTCGGCCAAGACCCAACTGCCTCTATCTGCTCCAGCAGCTCGCGGCACCTCTCAGTATAGTCCTCATGCAACATCTGGAAAAGAAAATGACATGGTTAGTACTAAACCATTTCTTTTTCAATTCGCAAATATATGCAGAGGAAAACACACACCTAATCGGTGTAGTTTACCTAGCGATTACCATATGTAACCACCCTCTGACCCCAAATTCTAGGTTATTAATGAATGCATATATGTTCACATATCTTACAATTTCTAGTCATTGACTATCGTACAGGTGATAAATGACTACATAAGCATTAATTCTACCTTTACTTGTTATGCAAGTATTAATCACCTTCATATCATGCAAGCATAAATCATCTCTATCAATATCATTACTGTACATGAAATAATATAAGCGAGTTAGGATTTCTTACTTGGAAGCGGCAGGAGGAAGCTTGATGTGTGTGTGATGGAGGGAAACCTGCTTTGATACCAACTTGTAACGCCCGACCTTATATCTACCCTTAAGGCGGGGTTACGGGTCCATACATTCATATCATTTATCATGTTAAGCATGTATAACCAGTAGAAAACAATTATAATACAAGAAGTGTAGTAAGCAGGCTTATTAAAGACTAATTTACCAAGCAAGGTTTTTCTTTTTTTTTTTTACATATCATCCATGAAATTACAACATAATAGAGAGAGATCATTTAACTTCATAATTTACTGATCTAAACATGGTTTGAACAAGATAGAACATAGGGATATAGCAAGAGTTATCTAGTCTTAGACAGATGCAAGAGAAGCATTCATAAGCAACAGGAAATAGTAAATATCTAGCATTTTACTTAGCATGCATATTACAAGAATTAGACATTAATGATAGTGTTATCTAACATGACATAGGTTCCATATCTCTAACTTAATCAACAGTAGAATAGTCATAATCATCACACATTCAGAGTATAGTAATACAATTTCGATCTTTTATTGGAAGCAGTTTAGATTCTAGACAAAAATAAGGTAGATAAGAATCTTTCGTCCTTTCCCGAGCCATCACCACACACATCCTCTAGCTTTCCCTCTGCCTCTTCCTTTAGTTCAAGTATTTCTTACCGCTATCTGCAGCATAAGAAAAACAACATGAACTAGTAAGCAAAACATGCATAGTAAGAATCCGGGTCTACTCGCAAAACCATATCGATACATCATATCATGCTACTCGCAAAACCATATCGATACATCATATCATGCTACTCAGTAATCAAGGTAGAACAAGATTATAAGCATCATAAGCATCTCATCAAAGCATCATAAACATCACATCAAATATCTCTAAGTACTTTGCAGAACAAGATTATCACATAATGAGAAAATGTTTTTCATAGGGTTCCATAAAGGTAAGTACTTAAAAATACAATATCATCCAGGGCCCAGTTGTAGTACCACATCAAGCACGTTCCCTAATAAATTGGGGTAGCGAGCCACCAATCTAATTAGGGCAGGACCCTTCCGTCCTACCAATGCCATGACCTTCAGTTAACATGCACATTGGATTTGTTTAACGACCCCCTTCCGAGTCGGGTACACAACTTTCAAAGTAAAGTAATTTATCATGCAATTACTCATATATGTATATGCCTAAAGGTACTCCTAATCACATCTTAAAGGGACACACCACTCATCAAGGGTGCTCTTGATCCCCTAGGGACACACCACACATTTGGGTGCTCTTGATCCCAGTTTCAATAGAGTATCCCTTTTTAAGCATATTATCAAACACATCATGTTCATGTCATAAGAGTGCCCCATGGGCTATAAGGCATGCTTTTATACCTAACAAGATAGGTCACATAATTTATACACACATCATATAAGTAGTAGCATGCTTCATGATTTCATTAAGTGCTTCCCAACCCTAGGACTAGGGTTGGCCGAAAGGTACAAGTAAGGGAATTCTTTTTTTTCATTCAATTAAAGCATACATTCATCACATATATATCCCTATCATGCATTCTATTAACATGGCCTACATTAGAGGTAAATGACCTTCCCTAAGCTAGGGTTCCATGTTGGGGCCGAAAGTTGCAAGTGAGGGGTTTGGTTTTCCAATCAAGCATTCATTCAAGCATTTCTACAAACACCTCAAGTACACTACATGTTAACAATTGAAACATGGTTTAAGCCTCAAAGTGGGGTTAGCATCCACTAACCCTAAATTACAAGGGGTGGCCGAAACATTGTAGGGTAGGGTAGGCTAGGTTTTTGACATCCAATCTTCACACAAACATTTACACAAACATTTTATCTACAATACTAATCATGGGAACATAATAGGATAGCAAGCCACACAAAAGCCCTAACTTTTCTTCTTTGGCCGAAACTTATAGGGTACCAAACCCTAATTTTTGTCTTCTCAAAAATTTGGAAAACAATACACGTCCATATCCTAAGTTCCTAGGGGTATCCTCATGCATCAAGAAGCAACCAAGCCCTTTGTCTTGGTGGTGGCCGAAACTTCCTTAAGGAAGTTCTTGTGATTTTTTTTCCAAAGAATCAAACAAGCATACATTCAATAGCAATTATGCCACAGGCGAGAGGACACTTACATCCTAGCGCTGGAATTTCACCTTCTCTTAAACCGTAGGGTACCCTACACTTGGAGGGTATGTGAAAATCCTTTTCTTCCAAATTTTCTCTAGGACTCCTTGGACTTGGTAGAGAGCAATGGCACTTGGACCCTCCTTCTTGTAATTGCCCTAGGGTTAGAATTTCGAAATCGGAAGAGGGGATGCTAGGCTCGGCAAGGAAGAAGAAGGGAGGAAGAAGAATGAGAAAAAAAACTTCTTTCTAACTTCCATCTCTTACTCCTATTTATACACCTCTTGTGAAAAGACATGTCTCTTCATTGCCCAAGCCTTAACAAGCATGTCTCCCCTTCTCCTAACATGAAACACCCATTAGAGCATTTGGTTAGAAAGGAGTTAGTGCAAGTGATAGGTTCAAGGTTCGATCCTTGCTTCCTCCACTTTGCACTTTCTTTTTATCACCTCTTACTAATTCATTTCCAAGCCCAATAAACCAAGCCCAATATATATTTCATGAATATGATATTTCATGCATTCATGACATTTCCTAGCATGTGATTGCATGAAATTTATATCATTTCATGATAACCATTTTTCATACATTGTCATGATTTTACATTGAAAAATTTGGGGTTTTACATTAAAGGAATTTCAATTGAGTTTATTTTTACTGTCTCACCCAATCTAGGATTTTCAATCACGTTAGCCTTATAGGTTTTGTGAGACAGGTTTTGCTAAAAGAAATTTTTAAGAAAAATATGATTTATTTTGAAAAACTTAAATTAATTTTTGAAAGCATTTGAATTTATTTTGAAAAGAATATCTACAACTAACTGAAGGTTTGTGTTAGATTCGAATTTGACATAGACTAGTTTGAATTTGAATTTTAAAGATTTGCTTCCAGGTCTTGGCGAGGCACTAGGCCTTCTTTGGCCGTAGCCTTATTGGATCATCAACCCTTTCCTTGACAAAGCCTTTCAGTGAAATTTCATTTTCAAAATTAATCTTTGAAAAATTCTGGTCTAACTAATTTGGGTCTTGGATCGGTAGCTTCGGCTAGTTTCACCAGTCTAAAGAGACCAAGTAGAGAATACTTGACCTTATTAGAATTGGTTTTCCTAACGTACTATCATCTCACCTCCACCCAATACTATGTTGTCAAATTTCAGTTAAGTTAGTTCAGTCCTTAAACTAATCATTCCTAAATCTAAGCATGGTAAATTGTGGGAATTAAGTAGACAATCAAACAAGCAAATTGAAAGAAACAATTTATCTAACAATAAATATTATT